>CATIWO010233428.1:0-12059 GCA_949673435.1 Macaranga tanarius | reverse complement strand
TTTCTAAGGTCTCATATGGTCAAGTAACAAGTTATCTCGTAAAAATAATCCATTGACATATTAAGAGACAAAATTATTCTTAGTGTTCTATGCAATTTATACCCATAGGTTCAATTTGGCTCTTACATATTTCATGAAAGTGTAGAGCATGTTTTATATTGAAACAAAGTAATAAGAGAATACTACAATTAAAGTTAAAGCTCCACTCCTCTAAATTAAGTTCCTTGAGGACTCCACCCTTAACTTAAAGTATGTATCGCTTTGACTTTATTCTGAATCACATTTTTTAACAGAGTAAAATGACATTCATTAAAATAAAGAAATTACAAAAATATTAAATACAAGCCTTTATCAATCATACATAACTTTGGATAGTTAAAATAACCAAAAACTAACTAAATATTAGCCACAAATTAACTGATTTTTTGATTATGCGAACTCCAGATTTCCAATTTGGCATCTTCATATATCATATTTTGCAGAGAGTAAACATAATCATCGACTGATAGATTGAAATAAGACTCTAAATTTCACATAATGATGGGTGCATCAAACTCCATTTTAAGCATACTCTTTTTGAAGAGTGAAGATAATTGAAAATTTTGATTTTTCAAGTAGACTGTATCAAGAATTTTTTCTAAAATTTGTTGATATTTTAACTCACAATCACTAAAAGTATAAACCATTCCAGAGATCTATTTGATCACCAAGTAAATTGGGTTAAAAAGCAACAAGTTATCATAGTACTTACTTATCAAGTTCAAGCATAAAACTTGAAACCTACCAAAAAAAAATAATAATAAAGAATACAATCTTTAACAAAAAGCCATTTAAGACAACAAAAAGTAAGAAAACCAACAAAATTAAACATAAGTATATAACAAATCAAGTGAAAGAAACATGAGATAGAATTGAGTGTTTGCCGGCCAAAAAGGCAAGCAACCCCTTCACAGTATCTGAAAGAAACGAGAGTTTTAAAGAAAGATGAGAGAGATGAGAGAATCCTTGGGTGGGCATTTTGAACTTAATTTTTCAAATCACATTGATTTAATGCTCAATTTCAGTTTATATATATATATATATAGTGAATTTCACTATTCTATTAGACAAAAAGCAACATCTTATCTTTAAATACATATAATTTCTTTTACCGTTGTAGATTTAACCACGAATGTAGGAAGTTATTCTTATGAACAAGTAAAAAAAAATGTACAAGAAAATAATACATATAAGCCAAAAAAAATAGAAACATTTTAGTAAAATAACTTTTAAAAATTATTATTTTTTATTTCCTTTTATAACCTATCTAGGTGAATAATTCAATGGCAGGTAATTTCATATAACATTTGAGAATTTGGCTTTTATTCTTTTATTTGGTAGGATAATAATAGAAAACATCTAGTTGGATATGTACAAGTTGTTTATTGTAATAATGAATATTCTATCAAACTAAATTTTTAGGAGATAATAAAAATAATAATAAAAAAAATACTTAAATATATATTCTAATAGACATGAATAATGCCAATACAACTAGAAAATTTTCAAGTTAGCATTAGATTTTCATAGTTTGGGAAAACAATGGATTATAAAACCAATTGGTAATACAATATATATATATATATATATATGAAAGTAACTTTTCATATTTGTATTTTTGATGTAATCAACATAGTATCCACGAATTATCTATATTAAACATATATACCATATATAGTTTGCAATAGTTTCTTTAGATGGAGCATGATAATGCTAACATGGCAAGTTAGAGAATCCTTACATTGTGCTTTTCCATAAAAGTCTATATAGACAAATGCACAAGAAAATCCAAGAAGGTATTTCTCCTTTCTATATAACTCTATTGATTCATCTTCTACTTACAAGTACTAATACAACTGTTAATCTCTTTTTTTTTTTTTTTTTCATCTTTTAGGGCAAAATGTCAATTTTGTTTGACAAAGAATGCCTTAGATTTACTGGTATGGATATGCAATCCAATATTCCAAATCAAATGAAAGAAACAAATCAATCAAACAACCAAGTTTTATTTTCAGATCAACTAGAGCAACTAGGTTTAGAGAAACAACCCTCCACTACAAATGAAATTGAGATCAGTAGTTTAATGAAGAAGCCATTAAACCAAATAGAGGTCAAAAATTTGGAGAGGCAATCATATATTTCAAATCAAGTAGATAACATTAATCAGATGGAGATCACTGGGGTAGAAATACAATCCTCCACTCTAGATGTAAAGAAGCATTTAGCCCATGAAGGGGTGACTATGTTGTGCCGTGTTATCAAAGAAACACTAAAGGTATATTTTATAGCATTACATATATTAAAATGTCATTAATTCTTCTAATATTCTATTAACTGATGCTCATTTTATGACTTACTACAGACAGCAAAGTTTCAGTTAAAACAAAAGACTCGAAATTTAGTAAATCCAAAAATTCCGGACGGAAATTTAATAATGGCTCCAATAGTCTATGACTTAAAGCCATGGGTTTATAAAGCCGACAATGAAATAAAAAAGGTAACGAGTCTCTTATCTTTAAATTTTATTTCTATTTTTTTAAGATATGTATGGGATGATGATTAAGAAAATCTTTTATTATTTATTTAAAAATTAAAAAACCCGTGAATTTTAAAATTATTGTTCTTGAGTATTATATGTTTATTTTTTTTCCATTAATGATTACATGTATTCTTTTTTCTTATTGTAGCTTACTCAACCAGTATTTAAAAAACAAAGATCAAAGACAACAAATGCCGGGGAGAGCAGCTTCTCCTTTGATATTCCTAAAGAATATGACATGTATATTTCTGTGATTGAAAAGGTAATTTTGTTACTCAAAATCAGATTATTAAAATGATAAATTTATTTCATTTTTCTCTCGGATCTTTTGATATATGCTTACATAGTACTTGCAAAATAATGTAATAATTAAGCTTTTTTAATTTAATGTCTGAATACAATAGCTACATCTGCAAGAAGAAATGCAGCTAATTCCAGACAATCAAAAAATGCTTCAATTACCTTTCTCTCAGAGATTAGAAGGTTGGACTCTTAAGTGTAGACAACGAGCAGATGGGAAATATGATATGGTAAGATTTTTAGTTTCCTTTAAAAAATATTCAAAGTTTATAAAACTTTTAATTAGCAATACATCTAGTGATTTTTATGGGCTTTCAATATCTATCATTCTTATAAAATTTTCAACATGTTGAAATCATATGTATATGCAGTATTATAATCATGAAAAATCAACTGCAGTGTTTCGATCAACCATTGAGGTAACCAACTTTATACTCTACAATTCTTATCCTAATATGGTGCCAAAGAAAGAAAGATCAAAAGAGGAACTCGAGGTATGATCATCATGAAATTATATAATATTAATGGTTAATAAACATAATATGACTAAGTTCATTTGTTAAACTAAGGATATTCTTTGTATTTTTTTTTTTTTTTTTTTTTACAGTCACAAGTATCCAGAATGAAAGGGAAGGGATCACTTTGTAAGAAACAAAAATCTCCAAGTTCTGTTCAAAGCATAAAACTAAAAGATACTCAGATAGAAAATGATGTGTGTGCATTTCTAGATGATTCTTTTAACAATCTTCAAAATTCCTATGCAAAACATACAAGTCGATGTCCAGATATTGATAGTGAAGCTACAGAAAGTGATGAAGAACTATACTTGAAGATTCATAATCGTGGTAAAACATATATGCCTTTTGACCCTTTTAATGAGATATAAAAAAATTCCAATAAAAATGAGATACTTGTCTTTATGTTAATTATAAATCCAATCATCGGATGCAATATGCCCGATGAAGGCAAAAATTTTCTAAGTTCTTCATTATACAATAATGTTTTTTTTTTTTTTTTACATTTTTAACATTTTCAATAATGTTTGATGAAGAAAAAGAGACAAAAAGCAATGTTCTACCAAGAACTCAAGAAGAGAGTAGTCACTCCATGGTTCCAAATGTTTTGAATCAAAACAATGAGAAGGATGGTAATGCTTCTACTAAAGTTGATGTTAACCATGGCAAGGAAGTAATTTTGTTCGAAGAGGAAGAACAACGTGATGCAACAACAATTCTTGATGGTGTTCCTTATGATCAAGTTCAAGTTCCAACTCAAAAAATTCAAGGGCAAGAGTGGAGCAATGCAATTCCTAATGACAAAGACTCATTTGACAACATATATGCTGAATTGGGTGACCTCGACGATGATCCAAAGGTTCATACGGCTGTACAAATCTTGAGCAATCAATTCAATCTTGATGATAATATGGAAGAAGTTTCAATATGGGACCAGACATATATTTTTTGATGATGAAATCTAAATTATGTATGTTTATGCATTCTATACTTCTTACTTTCCTGTTAGTTTTGGGTGAAATGACTTTTGTGTTGGACTTTCTTTTATCCTTCTTATTTAAAGCTTGTTTTATGATATTTTGTTTCTTATGATATTTCAGTAAAATTCAATAATTAAAATTTTGATTTTGCATAAATTTTACATTAAATTTTATGGCATATATATGGATAGTCGTTTCCATTTTATAAGACATACAAATTAATTTAACTATATTCTTTGAACTCAACGGAACTAATTAAGAGATATTTATAAATAAAATTTCTTTTTATATGGTGTAAATAATTAATGTTGCATAACATAGAATATTCGTATGCATTGGTTTTTTTATTGGCAGAATTTATGAAAATATTACAATTAAATACATTTATTTCCATGGCACATATGGATACAGTTGCAGCCCTCCTTATAATACAACCCAATAATAATTAGTTTGATAAATAAATGTAATGTGGATAAATAATTTACATTGTGGCCATAAAAACATATGATATTTTGGATAGTGTTTTCATGTGCTTTGATAAATTTCTTTTTAAAATATTTTGACAATCTAACAATGATTTATTATATTTTAAAACAATGGTCATTTGAAAGAACAATAAAAAAATAAATAAACTAGACGCGATAATAATACTATCTATAAATATTAGATAATGTTTTTATAAAATATCTTCTATTAAAAAACTAATGAAGAATTTTAACATATTGGGAAAGAAAAAAGTCAAAAGAAATATTACTCCCAACTATTTAAAAATTGGCTAAAGTGGCATCCCGCCCCCGAACTATCACACGGGTGCAATTAAGCCCAAAATTAAGTTTTTTGGCTATTTAGCCCACAGAAATCCCAATTTTGGCTATTTACCCCTCTCTCATGCCTCAGCTCCGCGCCTGTGTTCCACCCTCCTAAAACAACGATTGAAGCCAAATAATAATTATTATTATTTAGGTTGGGTGGGAAACGGCTGATAGGTGTCACTCATGGGGGGGATTCACTCTAACAACCTCCTTCTCCACCTTTGTAAATGCAAATTTGTTAAATATTAACCTAAATCAAAAAAATAAAAACCCACAGAATTGTTGCTCTGAAAATTAGCACAAAGCAAATGATCAATTTAGGTTTCCAGTTGAAGCTAAAAACTTGGTGAAGATTGAAGTTCACTCATCCATTATGAAGACTTATTGAGGTACGTTAATATGCATGCATGAAATTGGGTAATGGTGGAAGGTATTTGATGATGCATAGTCAAAATTTAATACTGCATTATAATGGAAAATGAAAGTGGACAGTGATTAGAGTTAAGGGAGTATTGTGTGATAAAATAAAAAATTTTTGTTTGTGTGTGAAATCAGTGTGCAATATGTCATGACACATGTTATTTCATTGAATTGCACTCAGATGGAAGCAATTGAAGCAAATGTCAGAATTCATCATAGAGGGGTTTTCATTGGAGATCATATCATCAGGTATTCAAATGGTGAAGTTGATGAGTTTCCTATGTATGACATTGATAAGTTGCACTATTTTAGGATTGTTAAGATGGTTGGTTTGTTGGGGTATGGACATGTACCAAAATTATATTGGCTCAAACTTGGGGGGGAAATGGAAGTAGATTTAAGGTTATTAGACAATGACATTAGGATACATGAGATTTTACAGGTTTGTGAGAACCAGAATATTAATATATATTGTGACCATGCTTTAGATAAGCCTACTATGTTTGAAGTGCCTTTGTTAGAGACTGTGGGTGGGACTGAGCCTGTGAATGTAGGTGGGATTGAGGGTATGAGTGTGGGTGAGACTGAGGCTGTGAATGTGGGTGGGATTGAGGCTGAGAATGTCGGTGGAAAAAATAATGTAGGTGAACATGGATTGAATTTAGATGAAGAATTGGAGGACCGTGTAGATGTACAGGTTACTGCTGATAAAATAGCAAGCAAACTGAGGTGTAAGAGGGTAAAATTTGCTGGTGTAGTTGATAAGTTTGGTAAAAGCAATATGGCTAGGATGGTTAGTGATAGAAATAGTGATTATGACAATGAGGAGTTTATTATTGATGCTGATGTGGACTCGGATGCTGGAGATGAGGAGTTAGTTGAAGCTAGGAAGAAAAAAAGAGCTTACATGAAGGATAATATCAATACAGCTGAAGAGAGTGATGGGGAGGAGGATGAAGATATAGAGGCAGTTGGAGAAAATCCTACAGGGTCTGATGCAACAAATGAGCCTGAAGCAGTTGGTACTGATATTGAATATGAAGGAAAGCACAATGAAGATAGCTTTGATGAGGAGTCTGATGAGGAATGAAATAAAGTTGTAAAAAGAAAAAAAAGTAAAGCTGTTATGTATGATGCAATTGTTAGTATGCCAGCTTTTCTTATTGGCATGGTTTTTAAGGATGCTGAAGAATTCAGGTTTGCATGCACCAAGTATTCCATTATAAGGGGGATTGACATTAATTACTTAAAAAATGAACCTACTAGGGTAAGGGTTGTGTGCTGTTATAGAGGATGTCCATGGATGTGTATTGCAAGTACAGAGAAGGCTAGTGGTGATTTCAAGGTCAAAACATATAACCCTAAATATAATTGCATTAAGCAATTTAGGAATAGCAGGATAACATGTAAATTTCTTGCAAACTATCTCAAGAGAACCATTCAGGAGAAGCCTTTAACAAGGATATGTGAGTTACAAGCTAAGGAAAAAGGAGAATTGAAATTTGAGATTAATTATCACATGGTGAAGAGGGCTAAGAAGAATGTGCTAACTGAGTTGCAAGGCAACTATATTCAGCAGTATGCACAATTGCATGAGTATGTTGCAAAAATCCTAGCAACCTACCCTGGTTCAACATGTTTAGTTCAAACTAAATATGGTACTCATGTTTTTGACAAATTTTACATTTATTTTGATGCATTGAAGAAGGGATGAAAAGCAGGTTACAGGCCTGTCATAGGATTGGATGGCTACTAACTAAAGACGCATTGTAGGGGGCAACTGCTTACTGCAGTTGGACGTGATGGTAATAATCAACAGTTTCCAATTGTGTGGGTAGTTGTACAAGTTGAGTGCAAGCAAACTTGGTGTTGGTTTATAGGGTTGCTCAAAAAAGATTTACAACTGTCTGATGGAGCAGGAATGGCAGCAGTAACAGACATGCAGAAGGGCCTACTATATGCTGTGAAGCATCATCTCCTAGAGGCAGAGCATCGCTGGTGTACCATGCACATATTCTCAAATTGGCAAAAGCGATGGAGAGGAATTGAGCTGAGAATGCACTTTTGGAAGGTAGCAAAGAGTCCATATTATAATATGTTCTTGGACAGTTTGGAAGAGTTAGAAGAATTGGCTTCAGGATGTGTATCAGATTTGCTGGTTTATCCACCACACACATAGTGTAGGGCATTCATCAGTGCTGCCCCACAAAGTGATGTCATTGATAATAACATGTGTGAAAGCTTTAATAGTATCATATTAGATGCTCGTCTGTGACATATCATTCATATGTTAGAAGCTATCAGAGTTTCTATGATGAACAGAATGAAGGCGAAACACAATTGGTTAAAAAAATGGCCAAGTGACTTGAGTCCAAATTGTGTTCAGAAAATTGAGAAGAATATGGACAGGGCTTTTAATTATCATGTTCAGTGGAATGGTGGAAGTGGGTTTGAGATCAGTGAAGGTAAGGATAAGCATACTGTATATGTTAAAAAGAAGTCATATAGCTGCAGGTCTTGGGATATTTCTGGAATACCCTGTCCACATGCCTTATGTGCAATACATCAATTGGGGTTGAAGTTGGAGGACCATGTATCTTTCTGGTATAAGAGGGAGGCATTCAACAAAATATATGAGCATCTCATGCCACCTATGAAAGGATCTACAATGTGGCAAAAAGTAAGGCTGCCAGCTATCAAGCCACCTCAAATGAAGAAAAAAATGGGAAGACCAAAGACATCACGAAGGAAGGATCCAGATGAACCAAAGAAGTCTGGTTTGATATCAAGGAGAGGGACAATGATAATGTGCAGTGTATGTAAAGAAGTTGGCCATAATAAAGCCACATGCAAAAAAAAATGTTGGTTCCTCAATACATATAGCAACCACTCCAATGCCTTCTCAAAATCTGGTATGCTTTAGTTTCAATCGAAATTCTTTGACTAATATGTTGTGAATAAAGATTGGGATATATATGTTCTTTCTTTACAATTGTTATCTTTTCAAGTAATTTATGTTAATGGTAATAATTATATATTTCAGAATGAAAGAAGCAGTAATGTTCCTTTACCAGACTTTGATGCTTTCACCACAAGTATTTCTGAAGAAATAGGAGTCAGAATTAGTTCTAAGACAGCAAAAACACAAGCAAATATTGTTTCCTCAACCATAACTTCAACTACCACAAAGGGAAAAAGGAAACACAAGTCAGCAAAGCCACCAACAGGCATTGTTATTGAAGGAGGAGTTGCAGCCTTTGATGTGATATTTCTATGATTTTTATATGTATAAAAATATTCTTTGTATATATATATATAAATTTTTTAACTTATTGAATTACTATTTCAAATATTTTATAGAATGCTCTATTTATGCAAAAGCTTAACAAGCCAAGCAATCCTATTTCTAGAGAAGCTCAAAGGCCTGTTGGGGAGTTGCAACCACCACAGACTTATCAAGGCAATCCAACCTATGGCAGATTTCAAGCTCCGAGATTGAGGTGGGATGGCTTTGAGGCAGTAAGTGGGCAGAGGTTGCAAGCAACAGTTCAAAGAAGAGTTGGAGCCTTAAAAAGAGCAACAGTTGAGAACATGGTCCAGGCAAGAATCAATGAGGTTGCATTAGCAAGCATCAGTCAGTCAGCTTTATAAGTTTCACATGAATCACACCAAGGAATACCAACTCAGTCGTCACAAATTTAGTGTTCCTTTTTATTTTTTTGTAATATGTAGACTAATATTTTATTTACATTCTGCATATTGTTATTTTTGGTTCTGCAGAATTGGTTTTTAGATTTCTGCAGACAAATGGCATTTGGTTTTACTTTTTGGACATAGATAGATGGGTGTTTTTTGGTATAGGCTGTAGATGCATACAAGTTGTGCAGAAAATTGATGCCATAGTCACTTTTTATTTTTCTGCATAATATTTCTTCATACATATGGATTTTATATGTAAATGACAAACTCTTTTGTCCAGTATAATGGTACAATGGTACTCTAGTTTCTTATTTAATGGAGTTCCCTTATATACATCTGAGCAAGTACTAAGAATGTGTGTTGTTGTTTTACCTTTCAGCAGTATAGAAGCCTAAATGCTCCACTACAATTCACTTCTCTAAGCATATATTTACTTAGTTACGTTTCAAAAAATTGTCAACATTTCCAAACAAAGCACACAGCATAAATGTAATAGTGAATATAAAGAAACAAAGCACAATTAGCTTCAATCAAATTCCATTAATATTTTTACGGTTAATGTTAACCCAAAATACATTGAATTCAGCAATGCCATCCCATTCCCTGCTAGCACACTACCACAAATGGCCGAATTTCCTATTAGTTATCTTTATAACTAATATCACAAAATATTATCCCAAAAGTAAAAAACAGGATCATAGGCTTCCACATTTCAGCACCTACTTCCTATATGCAAAACAAATAATATACAACATAATCATCAAGCAGAATATCTTCATAGTCACGCCCTTATATTTGACATTCGATGTTGCATTTTTCAGTTGATAAAGTTCGTCCTTCATAGCTTGAATTTTGACCTCCAATTATCACAATCTACTTTTACACCTATTTCCAACATTACTATCCTTGCCAATGTAATTGCTTTGTTGTCTGTATTATTGCACCTCAGCTTTTAGGTTATTCATCACTTCAGTAGCCCTCTTTGGAAACTCAGCATCATACCACTCCCAGTATTTGCACTTCCTAACCTGAAAATCCATATTCATGTTGTCACACCATCACCACAAAATAATGGCCACAATAAAAAAAGAAATTACACCCACCTTAGTAACCGTATTCGGGCAAGCAAAGTACCTACGCCCTAGATTTGCCTCGCTCCATGAAATGAATAGGGGAGCCATATCGTAACAGAAGCACCGCTTAAGGGGACCATCATGCTGGATATCAATCATGCCTCCAAACAAAGATCTTCCACCTGAAGACAATGGATGATAGGAAGAAGACGAATTGCATGTTGACATTAGGAAATTTTCAGAAATTAGTTTGGGGGAATTTTGCAAATTAGGGATTTCGGTACATATGTAATTTGGGGCTTCGTTTGGCTCATTTAATTGTAACGACCTCTTTTTTTTAGGAGTGTGGAACACAGGTGTGGAGCTGAGGTATGAGAGATGGGTAAATATCCAAAATTGGGAATTCTGTGGGCTAAATAGCCAAAAAACTTAATTTTGGGCTTAATTACACCCCGTGTGATAGTTCAGGGGGCGGGATGCCACTTTAGCCTTTAAAAATTAGTAAAATCGCTAAATAGGTAACATAATGAATCATTTATATATAATGATTATACAACTGTATACATAGGTTAGTCATATATATATATACATAGGAACTCTAATTCTCCTACTTGCCCTTTTATCACCAACCAATTATATATTTGATGTCAAATTCTGTGAAAAGTACTAACCATTTTGCCAGTTCACTTGTTAATGGAGGGGCTCTGTATGAGTACTTCAAGGGGTCTTCTTTCATACTGCCTGAACTTTATAAAATTGAAAAAAGTGTTGTAGCTTCTTGATCGTCAGAATTACTACCAAATATATTTTTCTACCAAATAATACTTGGTTTATATGGCAAATAACTTTTTACTTAAATAATACACATTGCATGCTCTACTCTAGAGTTATCTTCTTATGCCAACATCGCACCCATTACTTCTTCCTCAATTGTCATGTACAAAATTAAAGATTTTTTCATTCTTGGGGGTTGTAAAACTACGAAATTTGTGATATACTCTTTTATTTTGTCAAAAGACTTTTTGACAATTTTTGCTCCACCTTACTTGTTTTTTTTGAATGATTACAATAATTGCTATGTTAGCCAGGAAGAAGTATACA
The DNA here is from genome assembly GCA_949673435.1 of Macaranga tanarius. Taxonomy (NCBI): domain Eukaryota; kingdom Viridiplantae; phylum Streptophyta; class Magnoliopsida; order Malpighiales; family Euphorbiaceae; genus Macaranga; species Macaranga tanarius. The sequence continues at coordinate 581 of CATIWO010233428.1, read as the reverse complement.
TATCTAATCCGAATGGAGCACCACACTTCGCCAATTGGTGGGGCTCACAAGCCCCCAAAGGGGCCTGGCTCCTCCCGATTGGTTGATTCTTCTTGAAAAGTCTAAAAATTGGATCACAAATGGAAGTAAGTTTTACAATGAACCTGCTCAAATATTGGACTCGTTCCATAGAACCTCTAACTTTTTTTCTATTTGCGATGCTGGTATTTCTCTAATTACTCTAACTTTGTGTTGATCTATCTTAATTTCCTTCTGACTGAGAAATGAAAAGACTGAAAGTTGTGATATAAACCATAAACTGTAACACCCGTAATTTTAGGAGCACTGTTCATGCATAGTAATTTTTATGATATGTGACATAGAGTTATGGGTTGTATTCTAGTGTGAATATGTACTTTTGGGTAGAGAGGGGCTTAATTGTTAAGAAAGTTGGGAGTTAGTTAGCATATTAGGAAGTTGAGGATTATTGGAGTAATTAGCCTAGTTCATTAAGGAGGGAAAGTGATATTTTGGGTGACATTATGTATTATTTTATTTAAATTGTTGATAGTTATCTATTATATTATTATATTATTATTATT
>CATIWO010233366.1:0-10007 GCA_949673435.1 Macaranga tanarius | reverse complement strand
TCTTTCTTACAAGCTTTATCTTATGCTTGGAGAGCTGTTGTAGAGAGAAGAACATAAGCAAGCAAGGAAATGTCTTGGTATCTTGTGATTGCTCCTTTGTTTGGTCCTGTGGTTACTCTTATAACCAAAATTGCCGAGTGTCCTGCTGTTCCAATCGGCGAGCATATCGGTTATGTATTCAAATACAGTAGCAACATTAAGAAGATGAAAGATGAAGTTGAGAATCTAACATTTGCAAAAGAAAGAGTGAAAAAAGCCGTGGATGATGCTACAAAAAATGGCGAAGAAATTTTTAAAGATGTTGGAAAATGGCTGGAAAGCGTGGATGCTGTCAGTCAAAAGGCAGACAAAATTAGAGAAGATGAAGCAAAGAACAGTTGCTGCAGGGGATGGTCTCCTAATTTGAAGATGCGCCACCGGCTCAGCAGAGAAGCAAAGAAGGAGACGCAGGCTGCTGTTAAACTCCAAGAACAAAGTAAATTTGAGAAAGTTTCTCACCCCAAGCTTCCACAGGGCATAAGGGCTATCAAAGGTTTTGAGGCCTTTGAGTCAAGGGCGTTGGTTTTGGAGAATATTGTGGAGGCACTAAAGAACGCTGATGTCAATCTGATTGGGGTGTATGGGATGACCGGTGTGGGTAAGACCTTGCTAGTGAAAGAGGTTGGTTCTCGAGTCAAGGAAGATGGGATTTTCAAATTGGTGGTCATGGCAACTGTAACCCACACTCCAGATGTAAAAAAAATTCAACAAGAACTCGCAGATTGGTTAGATTTTAAATTTGATGTGGACTCTGTTGAGGTACGGGCAGCTCGCTTGAGCGATAGACTCAAACAGGAGGAGAAAATCCTCGTGATTCTAGATGATGTATGGCAACAAATTAAACTGGAAGAAGTAGGCATTCCGTGCGGAATGGATCATAAAGGATCCAAGATACTGATGACATCAAGAGACCAAAACGTGTTTCTGGAAATGGATGTGCAGAGAGATTTCCGGCTTGAAGGTTTAAAGGAGGAAGAGGCGTGGCATCTATTTCAAAAAACCGTGGGCGACTTTGAAAATCTCGACTTACGACCTGTTGGTGTTGAAGTCATAAAGCGATGTGCGGGTTTGCCCGTTCTCATTGTAACTATTGCATCAACATTGAGATACAAGGGTTTGCCTGAATGGAGCGATACCTTGCAAAAGTTGAAAACATTTGATAATCAGGGAATTAAAGCCCAAATTCACAATGCCTTGGAGGTCAGTTACAAGTTTTTGGATGGTGAAGAGAAGTCAGTGTTCCTCCTTTGTGGACAAGTTCGTTCCCGCTATATTGCTATCAGTGACTTGTTGATGTATAGTATGGGGCTGGGCTTATTTAATCAGCTCACTACAGTGAAAGCATCAAAGCATAGACTACTTAGCGTTGTCAATGATCTCAAAAGGCGTTCTTTGTTACTGGAAGGTGACGATGATAACTATGTCCAAATGCATGACCTCGTTCACCAATTTGCAGCCTCGGTTGCAACCAAGTACCATAGTGTCTTTACTGCAGCATATGGGGCTGAATTAGGAGAATGGCCCGAGAAAAACATACTTCAACATTGCACCGCCATCTCTTTTCCATATTGCAGAAAAATTCCCAAGTTTCCCGAAGTTTTGGAGTGCCCAAAACTCCTGTCGTTTATATTTTGCAACACTGATCCCTCACTCAAAATCCCAGATGGGTTTTTCAAAACAATGACAGAACTGAAACTTTTGGATTTGAGATGTGTGCATTTGTCACCAATGCCATCGTCACTTCAGCTTCTGGAGAACCTTCAATCATTGTGTCTTTATCAGAATGTTCTGAAAGACATAGATGCTATTGGAGAGCTAAAGAAGCTGCAAGTTCTCTGCATTAATGATTCTAGTGTCGTTCAACTGCCAAAACAACTAGGGAATTTATCTCGTTTGCGACTTTTGGATTTGAGCAGATGTCGAAGACTTGAAGTGATTCCTTCCGGTGTCTTATCGCGTCTGACCCAATTAGAGGAGTTGTATATGGGAAACAGCTTTGTCCAATGGGAGGGGGAGGGGGATGGGCATAGTGGTACAAGAAACAATGCTAGCCTGGCTGAATTGAAGCAATTGCCAAACCTTGCTACTTTAGAAATGCAGGTCATTGATGCGAAGGTCCTGCCTGAGAATTTGTTCTCTAAAAATTTGGAATTTTTTAGAATATTTATCGGCGAGGAATGGGCCTGGCACTGGTCTGGAAAATACAGAAACTCAAAAACATTGAAACTTCAGCTTGATACAAGCATTCAGCTGGAGAGGGTTAAAGGTTTGTTGATGACTGCTGAAAATCTGTACTTGGATGACATGAAGGGCATAAAAACTGTGCATTATGATTTAGAAGACCAGGGTTTTCGTGAACTGAAGCAACTCCACGTCCGAAATAGTACAGATATTCAATGTATCATAGACTGCAGGAGAATGGGCCCTCCTCATGATGTTTTTCCCAAGTTGGAGTCATTGACTCTTGATTACTTGATTAGCTTGGAGAAGATATGTCATGGGGCAATTAAAACGGAATGTTTCAGCAGCCTGAGGAAGTTAAGTGTAAGAAACTGTGATGGATTGAAGAATCTCTTCTCGTTCTCGGTGGCTACAGGCCTTGTACAGCTGGAAGAAATCAATGTGAGCAGTTGCAGAATAATGAAGGAGATTGTTGCTGAAGAAACTGGAGATAATTCTACTACCGATGAAGAAATTAAGCTGACACAATTGTCCTCGCTGACGTTAGAAAATCTACCTGAGTTCACAAGCTTTACGTCCACAGAAATTAAGTTAAATGTGCCTTCTGCAGAAGCAACAACCAGTTCAAGCTCCACAGAAATTGCACCTCAGGATGGACCTGAAAACCCAGTAGCACTTTTCAATAGAAAGGTATGCTTTGTGCTATATTTTTAATAAAGATATAAATACATTGAAAACATGGAAACATGCGAATAGAATTGTTAGTTAGTTGTAGAATTATCTCCAATCGAATAATGGAAATTCTTAAAATCATTAACTGAACCAAACCACAGCCCTAACCAAATTAGTTTGATGATTTTATTTTATTTAAAACAAATTCTAATATTTTAATATTATTTAAAGGATATTTCAGAAATAATATGGCTATAAAATATCTTTTATTCATAATATATACAAGTTTATCTAAATAAATATATTTTATACCAATAATAATAATAATAATAAATTTGATTTGGTTATACTAAATTTTTCAATTTTAACCAAATCAATGCTATTATGATTATAAATGTAATTAAATTCTATATTGAGAAAATATAAATTGAGTAATAGATAAAAAGATGATTAGTAGTACAATTGAACCAATGTTTGATTGGCTCAAGAAGGCCTGTAAATAGAAAAATAAAAATAATTAATAAATGGTTTAACGGGAATATTAATTGTCATACTATCACATTTTCATATCAGCATACCTATTTTTTGAGCCATTTAAACCTTAATTCAATTGAATTTTTAAATTAAAATTATTGAACCCATGAATATGATTGCTTTTTTTTTCAACCAATAAGTGTTCATTTCATGGCAATTTAGTAGAGTTTCATACCATTTAGCCAATCCTTTTGAGTTCATATAGATTTTTTTTAATCTCAAATTTAAGGCTCTAACAATTTTAGTGAAAAAAATTGTTTTTGCAGATTACATTTCCCAATTTGGGAATTCTAAAATTGTTTTGCATTAGAGTGGAGAATATATGGAGCGACCAACTCATAGACCTATCTCACTGCATGCAAAAATTGACAACCTTGATTGTTGATGGTTGTAGAAATTTGAAGTATTTGTTCAAATATTCTATGATTGAAAGTCTTGTGCAACTCAAGAACCTTGAGATAAGCAACTGCGAGTTTATGGAACAAGTAGTAGCTACACAGAGGTTAGGAGAAGAGAAAATGAGTGATATTTTGCTTCCTAAACTAGAGTTTCTCAAGCTTGAAAGTCTTCCAAGATTAATTAGTTTTTGCACTGTTAGCTCCATTGGATGCCCCTCTTTGAAGGTACTGCAGATAGAAAGTTGTCATCAATTGGAGAGGTTTATTTCCGATTCTGTGAGCTCAAATGTAGCATTAAACAACGAATCTGGACAAACAAACTCAACTCTCCTTGTTCAGCAGGTGATTTCTTTTATTTTATTATCTTCTCTTATAGTTGCTTTCTAGCAATTTCTGATCATGAAAAAAAAAATTTGCTGACTTTGAACTTTTATAATTTACAAGCTAAGATATATTCAAATGGTTATAAAAAAATCATAACCATTATGACTAATTTGGAGATTTATTTTAACTTTTTAAATTAATAAATATTATATGATATTGTTACTAATACACCCATTTAAATTTCATATTTTTAATTTATTTGTTTTTGTTCAATTTCTAAATGTTTGCTAGTTTTAGCTGCAAAATATCTGCAATCCTAAAGAATTTACAAGATGAGGTATCAAAAAGTAACTTACTGAAATTTTATTTTAACGTAAAATTATATTGATTTTAGGTATTGGTTTAAAAAATGCTATAATAATTATTAGTTTCATTTAAAAAAATTATTTACTTATTTTTTGAAATTGCATTGTAGGTTTCATTTCCTAAGTTGGAGAAGTTGCACATTAAGTACATGAATAATTTGAGGATGATATTTCATGATGAATTCCAAGCAGAATCATTAAAAGTGCTAAATGTGGAGAATGCCAAACAACTATTGAAACTTTTTCCAAGGAAAGTGGCTGGAGGATTCCATAATCTAGAAACATTGATTGTGATGGATTGTGATTTACTCAAAGAGGTATTTGGTGATCCCCAAGTAGCAGTAGCACCCATTCAACTGAGAACTTTAAAATTATACACTCTCCCTAGTTTGGAGCATGTATGGAAATGGAATGATGATCCCTGCAGGGGAACTGTCTCGTTGGATAAACTAAGCATTGTTGATGTTCGCGACTGCCAAAATCTGAAAAGTCTCTTCCCAGCTTCAATTGCTAGAAATCTTCCAGGATTGCAAGAGCTTTATATATGTGTTTGTGGGTTAGTGGAAATTGTCTCTAAGGAACAAAATTCAGAAGAAACTTCTGATCTGTTTGTTTTTCTTCGACTGACGGTTTTGGTCCTGTCTAATTTAACAGAACTGAAGAGTTTTTGTTCTGGAATTCACACTTTCAAATGTCCAGCACTACGGAGATTAGGGGTGATCCATTGTGAGAGATTAAAGATTTTTGATTTGGAATCAGGAGACATGCAAGACACAGATGTGGAGAGTCCACAAGATATCCAATTAGTTCAGCAACCACTTTTCTCCTTTAGAAAGGTACAGCTGACCCTTATTTTGTGTCCTAAATACACCACATATAGAATTTCTTACAGCCTCACCAACTTCACTTTCCTGCAGGTTGTGCCCAACTTGGTGAGGTTATCAATTAACAGCAAGGACGCAACAATAATACAAGCAGCTCAACTTCCAGCAGAACTCTTTCACAAACTAGAAATTCTTGACCTGCAATGCTTTTATGATACTTCAGCGAATTTTCCATTGTATCTCCTTCGGATATTCCAAAATGTTGAACGTCTTCACTTGCACTATTGTCACTTTAAAGAGCTTTTCCAACATGCTATTGCTGGGAAGGATGCAATTTCTCTTGTACGGATACGATATATAAGGCTGAATATGCTTCCTGAAATGAGGCACATATGGAATCAAAATTGCCAACCTGACCAAGTTCTTCCAAATCTTGAAACTCTGGACATATGGCACTGTCACAGATTGATCAACTTGGCACCAGCCTCTGCATCTTTCCACAATCTTACAACTTTGGATGTAGGGGATTGTAATGGATTAATCAGCTTGGTAACAGCTTCTACTGCCAAAACGATGGTCAATCTCACCCATATGACTGTAAGAGAATGCAGTAAGGTGACAGAAATTGTAGCAACTGAAGGAGACGAATCCCAATCCCAAAGTCAGGGTCAGAGTGAGATTATTTTCGACAAATTGACAACTCTGAAGCTTCTTAGCTTAAGTAGCCTTACTAGCTTCTCTCCATCGACCGGTTGCACCATAAAATTCCCATCTTTGGAAGTTGTTGCTGTGACTGAGTGCCCCAACATGGAGGTCTTCTCTCGAGGACCCATCAGCTCACCAAAGCTGCAAAAGGTGAGTTTAATTGAAGAAGGAGGATCAGATAAATGGCGTTGGGTAAAAGATCTTAATACCACAATGCAACAATTATATATGGAAAATGGTAAGTATTGCTTCGCCAAATTTCTTTTCCTTTCTGAAATTTATTTCCGTCTTTTGCATCTTAAAAGTTAGTTTGATCTACCAGTTGCTAATATCTTATGTTAAAGAATAGGAAAAAGGTATATTTTTGCCCCCAATGTTTACACCGAGGAGCACATTTGCCCTTAAAATTCTTATCTCATTTAAGCACAGAAATGTGGAAAATAAAGTTTTTAAGCCCCTCAAATTAACAGATAGTTAACAGCCATTTTTTTCTTATATTAAAGTGTTCTTCTAATATCAAAATATCAATTAAAACCTTAAAAGTTCATTGTCTTTCATGCATACCCTCTTTTTCCCTCACCCACATACACATCAAAACAAATTAACACCCCGTTTAGATGGGGTGAGTTCATGGTTAATTAAGGAAAGGTAAGGAATGGTAAGGAAGGGAAGGTAAGGGAAGAGAAGGTAAATTATTAAAGTATTGTTTTGGAAGAAGTGAGGTGAGGTAAGGGTTATATGAATGTGTTATATATTTAAAAGACATAAATACCCCCTGTTATATACAATAATATTTATTTAATTTAATTTAAATAATAATAATAATAATAATAATAATATTTAATTTATTTTCAGTAATATTTATTTTATTTAACTTAAATAATAATAATAATAATAATAATAATATTTAATTTGTTTTCAGTAATATTAGGTTTTAAGATGTTAGGACTATTTGGAAATTTTAATTTATAACTAAGGGTAATATTGAAAAAAAAAAACTTAAACCTCACTTACCTTCCTTACACCCCAAATCAAAAAGCACAAAACACCGGTACTCATGGTTATAACGTCCCTCTGCTTCACCTTCCTTTCTTCCTCCCAAACATCAACCATTCCGTTACTTCCCCTTCCCTAACCCTCTCCCAAACATAGCGTAAATGTCCTCTCTCTATCCTGCACAAAGACAGCTTGGATTCTGGCCTATACTTTTCACCTAAGAGCAGCAACTGTCTAAAACATAAGCTTTCTCATGCTGCGTTGTCGCTGCACAAGGAGCTAGCTTATATGCTTAATTATCTGGAGAACTTTTCCCACATTCCCCTGCACCATCAACCTTTCCATCAATGCTCACAATCACAATCAATCCATGAAGGCACAACAACTTAACAGGAGTCTCTATTTTCAATACCTCACTAATTGTAAATGTACAAATTAAATTATCTTATGCTATTTTGGATGCCAAAACAATTTCTCTATTGAACGTATTTATACTACAAAACAATTTCTCCATCGAACGTATTTATGTCTTTATGCCATAATTGCCACCATCATCACCTTCAAATAAAACTTGTTTCACCTTCACACGACCTCAATCAATTGCGTTACGTCACAATCACCACCAACAACAACATCACCACCATTATAACAATAAAGTAATGAAAAATGAAGATTACATCAATCGTTTTGATATATGCCTAGAGATATACTCCATTGTCCATCAGAAAATGATTACAAAGAAAAAAAATTACACCAGCCAAACCTATGGATAATTAAAATTAATTAAAGAGTGAAACTTGATGAGATAATAGAAAAAAACACATGCTCCAACACTAAAATAGCGGTGGAAGATGAAAGTAGAAGGTGATGAAGGGTCACTACTAAGAAGAAGGAAATCCAGCGGCGACGGACGAAATCAGCAAGAGGAGGCAGTGGTGGATTCTACTGCAAGAGAAAGCGAGGCAAAATAGATCTTTAGGAGGAGGCAGCTGGGGACATAGATCGACATAAGGAGGAGAAGGCAGCGAACGCAAATCGGAAAAGGAGTGGAGAGTGTTGTTTTCAGCTGTGAGAAGAGTATTCTTTCGGTTGGAGTTTTTAGGGGATATATAAATATAAAAAGGAAAATTTATTATGGGTTTTTGTCGTGGTTTTTCATCCATTTTGATATATGCCCAAGAGTTCTTAAATCCCAAAAAAATTATATGCCCAGGAGTTCTTGAATTTAATTTTGTTGTTGTTTTTTTTTGGAACTCGATCAGTTAGAGTAGAGATGGTGGTGTGTGTGAGTAAAGCAAAGAAAGAGGGTAGAGCGGCTTGCAGCTTAACTTGTTTAAAACTCGTTCAAAATTGTTTGTTAAGTTAATTGAGTCAAATCTAGACATCATTTTAAGGTCCGTAAGCTAAATGAATCAAGCTCTTCGGCTCGTTTAAATTTACAAATAGACTCGTGAATAAACTCGTTAATTTAAATATTATTATTAGATAGTATTATTAAATAGGTATAATTTAAGTAATAATATTACATAAATAAAATATCATTTGTTAATTAAATATTATATAATATTACTATTATATTAAGTAAAGATAATACTAATTAAATTAGTATTAATTAACATGAAATATTATATATGATAAAATTATGTGTTCATAACAGAACTATATAATTTTTTTAAGTAAATTAACATTAATATTAAGTATAATTTTAATTAATACGTAAATATTATACAATACTAATAAAATATTTAGTAAAGAAAAATGATTATGTAAAAGAAAAATTATGTTTAAGTTAGTATTAGTATTAATATTGAGTAAATGTAATTTAAATTAATTAATAAGTACAATATTAAGTAAATATCATTTAAAATTAATTTAATGTTGAGTAATATAGTACTAATTTTTGTATTATATGAGTAATTCTATAAATTTTATTGACCATTACCCTAATGCTACTACTATCGCACGGTAATTATACCAATAGCATCATTTGTGATAATCTTAAAAAAAAAAAACATAATTTGTGATATCTATATGATTTTTTATTTTTTAATTTGAAGGAATTTTTGTGAAAAAATTATAAGGAGAGGAATCTAAATTGATCGATTGCCAATGTTAATAAAATAAATCTCCTAGATAATGTAAAATTAAATAATATTTATATTGTAAAGTAATATTGATACAAATATTATGTAATTAAAATTAAAATTAATAATTAGATAGAAAAGTAAGTAAATATTATATAATATAAATCTAGTATTAAGTAAATATAATAGATAAATATAAAAATTAAGTAAACATTATATAATATTAATTAAATATTAAATAAATATAATATTAATTAAAATTATTATTAAATAATATATGATTTAAATTATAAATTATAAATTACAATATATTTTAATATAATTTTATTGCAAAAGTACATAATTTTAATGTTATAAGCAATTTCAATATTATAAAAGTAATTTAATATTATTAAATAATACTAATTTAATATTAAATAAATATAACATTAATAAAAATTATTAAATAAATATATAAATTATAAATTATTTTTACATAATTTTATTGCAAAACTTCGTAGTTTTAAGTTAAAACTATGTATTTTTAATATTATAAGTAATTTCAATATTACAAAGCAATTTAACATTATTAAATAATACTAATTTAGTATCAAATAAATATATCATTAACTAAAATTAATATTAAATAAATATATAATTTAAATTCTAAATTATAATTTAAATGTATATAATCTTATTTTATAACTAGTAAATTACGTAGTTAGTCTTAAATCAAAACTATATAATCTTAATTTTGTAAGTGATTTCAATATTACAAAGCAATTTAGGATTGTTATATAATATTAATTTAGTATTAAAAAATATAATATTAATTAAAATTATTACTAAATAAATATATGAGTTAAATTATAAATTATAATTTTATTTGTACTATTTTATTATAAA
>CATIWO010233217.1:0-11709 GCA_949673435.1 Macaranga tanarius | reverse complement strand
ATAGGGTCCACTTCAATTGATTTGTATAATCATGTTTTGTTATTGGAGGGTGTATTATATGTACCTAATGCCTACAAAAACATTATCTCTATCACTAGTTTGACTAGTAGGGGTTATGAATCCATATCCAATCTAACTTGTGAGGCTTGTCTTCAAGGTAAGATGACTAGATCACCATTTATTAGACAAATGGCAAGAGCCATGATATATTAGAGATCATACATAGTGATGTATCTGGGCCATTTAGTGAAATGCCTAGAGGTGGTTTCTACTATTTTATTACCTTATAGATGATCTATCAAGGTATATGCACTTGTTTCTTATGAAGAACAAGAGTGAATCCTTTGAAAAGTTCAAAGAGTTCAAGGCTTGAGTAGAAAACCAAATTGGGAAGAGTATTAAAACCCTTCAATCAAATCGAGGAGGTGAATACCTAAGTACCGAGTTCACAGAGTTCCTTAAAAAACATGGCATTGTATCACAGCTCATGCCACCCGGAACACCATATTTGAATGGTGTATCCGAGAGGTGTAACCATACATTATTAGATATAGTACGATCTATGATGAGCTACACCAAACTTCCCATATCACTTTGGGGTTTCGCACTCTAAATGGCCTCCTATATCTTCAATCGAGTTCCAACTAAAGGATTGTGTGATCAAGCAACAATCAAAAGTGCGGAATTGAAAATTTTTGATTGCATGCAACTCTTGCATTACACATAAACCACATCCATGGCCATAGATCATATCATATAGAAAATACATAACTAAACGTGCATCTAGGAGAATATAATACATCAACAAACAACCAAGTCATGCATTCACAATAGACCTAGGGTTTGGTAACACTTACAAAACTCCAAGTTGGTAGCACGCTTGATAAGATTTAGTTAATATTGATTTATAAGCTGTAAGCTCCCCAAATGTGAAGCCTCTAACTTGAAACACACAAGTTGCACAAAGATGATCTTCAAGGATGGTTATGGTCTACCCACAAGCCTCTCTTTTGATTTGACCCAAGAGCTTATTAGAGCCACTCCAAGCCTTAATGTATGGAACAAGGATGCAACCTCCAATGGGTGATGGACTTTGAACTTGTACAACTCTTGTACAATAATGTCTTTATTTTGAAAGCACATAACTCTTGTGTATATTTAAATTCTCTACACTTGAAGAAGAAGAAGGAAGAAGAAACTCTCAATCCTTTTCTCTCATTTGTTAGAATATCAAATGTGCTCTCAAATGTGCACTAGGATTAGTGGGATTGGTTGTCTCTACAAACTCCACTAACTATCAACATAATAACAATATGATAATAGTTATGACTTGAGTTTCTCACACTCAAGTCACATGCATTAGGAGTTAGAGTGCTATCTCTACACTCTCCACTAACTTAAACAAAACTAATATTATAATAATAATAACAACTTGAGTGTCTCACACTCAAGTCACATGTATTGCTATAGCTTAAGTGTCTCAAACTCAAGTTACGTGCATTTGATAAATTGAGTATCTCATACTCTATCTATATGTATGGCTTCGGTTTATAAGTGAGTGGGGCGTGTTTGGTTATATGGATAACCTTAGCCTTTGACCTCATTAACCCTTAATGAGTTGGGCTAAGGTTATGAGCATATGGGCTTCTCTACACTTAGAGAAGGCCCACTCCATGCCAAACTAGACAACTTATGGGCTTATTTAAACTCTTTAAATAAAGCCCCATCTTAAGTCCATTTCAAGTCCATCTTAATCAATATACATGGTCCATCTCATGGCTCATCTTAATCAATATTCATGGTCCATCTCATGGCCCATCTTTATCATTATATATGGTCCATCTCATGGCCCATATATGAATGTATTTGGAGGCAAATATTAATCTAGTCCTTGAACTTAATATCCCATATTAAATCAAGTCCAAATTAATATTTATTTAATTGTAATTAAGTCCCAATCTTTGAATTTAGATTTCAAAATATGCTAAATCCTCGCATACGCGTAAATCCAATTCAATTAATTTAATTAATCAATAAAACTCTTTAATTAATAATCAAATTAATATTAATCTCCACAAGTGCAACTCTTCTGTGTGTTACTTACTAAGTTCAAGTCTAAATGGCAATGGAAAATAATATTAACACTTAATATTATGGAAACACCTTTCCATCCTAAATGTGAAAATCCTAATTAATCATATTTAGTTCCATCCTAAATGTGAAAATCCCAATTAATCATATTTAGTTCCCATAAGTCATGAGTGACCCCTAATATAGATATCACGACTACCTAAATAGAAATGAATGCTTTGTGTAGATCCACAAGAACCATAGAACATAATTACCGTACATGGTTTAGTCAAACTCTAATTGCCTCAATCATAACACCTCATCTTAAGTTCAATTCTCGATAAAACATGACTTCTACTATAAACTCTTTATAGCACTAAAATTCTTTTCGGGTAAGTCAAATTTGACCTAGCGAGGTACTTATTCATCAAGAATAACTTAGATAGCATAGGATCTTATCCCGATTCACTCCAGGTAAAGAATTCCATCTTAGCCGATCACTCATCCCTACATATAACCAACTAGAGCCACCACACGCCATATACCCATGCGTGGCTAGCACAAGTATGTAAGCGGCAACAAACTCTAACCAACCATATACGGATTACCATGTCGCCTCAGGTCAAAAAACCATATGCACCATTATATCCAAGATTGTAATTGTTGACTAAAGTGAATATCCATGCAATCACAACTCTTATGTCATATGTTCGATCCACTTATCATATGAGTATCCACGTGTCTATTCTCATATCTCATATGAAGTAGCATGAGACTCACGACCTTCCACTATCGATATCACATACCGATCAAGGAAAATAGACAGAGGTAATAGTCTAAGGATTAATGCTACCCTTATATTAATCCAACGACTATGAATTTATAGCATATGTACTAAATGAGTTTGTCACTCATATTATCAACTCTTGATAATAAACTCATTCAATATAATACTAAGGGTAAATATTCAAATAAACTTAACACTTAATTTAAATGAATATTTCATTGCCACAGGGATAAATATATAATGTCTACATATAATAATGGCTCTAGGGCACATATATACTAACAATCTCTCACTTGAACTAGTGCCATTCACTACAGTATTTAAAACCCATCTTCTCAAGATGGTGGTCTAACTGCAGTTGAGTAAGTGCCTTAGTCAGTGGATCAACCACATTATTGGCAGATGATACCTTCTGCATGAGCACATTACCCCTTCCAATAAATTCCTTGATAACATGATAGCACCTTTCTACGTGTTTGAATTTCTAGTGGGACCTCGGTTCCTTTTCCAAAGCAATGGCTCCATTATTATCGTAGAAGAGAGGAACTGCCGACTCAATGAAAGGAACAACACCTAGTTTGGAGATGAACTTCTGAATCCAAATAGCTTCCTTAACAGAATATGATGTAGCTATATACTCGGCCTCTATAGTGGAATCAACAGTGACACTTTGTTTGGAACTCTTCCAGCTCACTGTAGCTCCATTACAGGTGAAGAAAAACCTGGAGATAGACTTTCTATATCCACATCCGACTGGAAGTCATAATCTTTGAAGCCCATAAGCTGTAAGTCACCTCCTCTATAAGTCAAGACTAAATCTTTAGTCGTTCTCAAGTACTTAAGGATAGCCTTAACTACCACCGAATGCTCCAAGCCTGGGTTAGATTGAAACCTGCTAGTCCCACTAATAGTATATGCAATATCCAGCCTAGTACACAACATAACATACATTAGGCTTCCTAATGCCAAAGCATAAGGAACCTTGGCCATATCCACCATTTCCTTAGATGTTTTAGGAGACATTATCTTGGAAAGGTAGATACCATACCTAAAAGGTAACAATCCCCTATTGGAATTAAGCATGTTGAACCTCTTGAACACCTTTTCTAAGTAAAGACTTTGAGATAAGCCTATCATTCTCTTCTATCTATCTCTATGGACTCAAATCATGAGAATATAAGTAGCCTCTCCTAAGTCTTTCATTAAGAAGGTCTTAGCCAGCCATACTTTCACATAAGTCATTATACTGATGCCATTCCTAATGAGAAGTATGTTATCAATATATAAGACTAGGAAAGTGAGTTGGCTCCCACTAACCTTCTTATAAACACATGGCTCATCCTCGTTCTTAATGAAACCATAAGAACAGATAGCCTCATTGAAATGATGATTCCAACTTCTTGAAGATTGCTTCAAACCATAGATATATCTATAAAGGTTACACACTTTTGAGCTTTCCTTGGATTCAAAACCTTTGGGTTGCTCTATGAAAATATCTTCCTCAATATAACCACTAAGAAAGGCAGTTTTGATGTCCATTTGCCAAACCTCATAATCATAGTGTGTGGCTATAGTGAGAAGAATTTGAATGGATTTAAGCATGGCTACCGGTGAGAAGGTCACCTCATAGTCAACCCTTTGCCTTTAGCGAAACCCTTTCACTAAGCCTAGCTTTGAAGGTCTCTACCTTCCCATCTGCACCAATATTTCAGTTGAAGATCCATTTGCTCCCAATAGGTACAATACCCTCAGGAGGATCAACAATTGTCCAGACTTAGTTTACATACATGGAATCCATCTGAGTTCTCATTGCCTCAAGCCATCTTAAAGAATATTTATCATATAAAGCTTCTCCATATGTAGTAGGATCATTAACATGAAAGCTTTCTTCATGAACATGCAACTCTTGCATATCATGGAGAAAACTGTATCTCTCCGGATGATGAGATACCCTACTAGTCCTTCTAGGAGTTGGTGTGATGACATTCTCAATTAGGCTAGGCTCCTCGGGTTTATCAAAGTCCATTTAATCAATTTGTTTAGCTTCTTTAGATGACTTCTCATCTAACATTATCTTCCTTCATTTGCCATTTTCCTTAAGAAACTCTTTCTCAAGGAATATAGCATATCTGCTTACAACAATAACTTGTTTAGCAGGAAGATAAAAGCAATACCCTAAACTATCTTTAGGATGTTCAACAAAACTTCCGTTAATTGATTTTGCATCCAACTTGTCTAATTTTAGCTTTTTGATAAAAGTCGAGCACCCCCAAATCTAAACATGTTTAAGACTTGGTGCCTTACCGTGCTATATCTTATATGGTGTGGTAGAGACGGACTTGGATGGAACACGATTATGGATGTAGTAGGCCATTTGGAGTGCAAAACCCTAAAGTGATATAAAAAGATCGGTGTAGTTCATCATGGATCATACCATATCCAATAGGGTACGGTTACGCCTCTCAAATACACCATTCAAATGTAGTGTTCCAAGTCACATGAGTTGTAATACAATGCCATGTTCCCTAAGGAACTCTATAAACTCGATACTTAAGTATTCACCTCCTCGATCCGATTGAGGAGTTTTAATACTCTTCCTGGTTTGTTTTCCTATATGGGCCTTGAACTCCTTGAACTTTTTAAATGATTCACTCTTGTTCTTCATAATAAACAAGTGCCATACCTTGATAGATCATCTATAAAGGTAATAAAATAGTAGAAACCACCTCTAGCCATTTCACTAAATGGCCTATGTACATCACTATGTATGATCTCTAATATATCATTGGCTCTTGCCATTTGTCCAATAAATGGTGATCTAGTCATTTTTCCTTTAGGACAAGCCTCACAAGTTAGATTGGATGCAGATTCAAGATTACTCAAGTTTTCCATCCTTTCCAACTTCGTGATCCTATCCTCCGTAATATGACATAATCTCAAGTGCCATAGATATTTGGAGTTAGAGGCATTTTCAATTAGCATTGCTTTCACATCAGATTGAGGCTCATTGTTATTGGTCATATTATCAACATATTATAGACTATGTATTAAATAATTCATGCCTATCAATTTATTTCCAAAGTAAATCTTACATACGTCTCTACTAAAAAGGAATTCATAACCCCTACTAGTCAAACTAGAGATATATATGATATTTTTATAGGCATTAGGTACATATAATACACTATCCAATAATAAAACATGATTATACAAATTAATTGAAGTGGACCCCATAGCTTTAGCAGCAGTACTTGCTCCATTTCTAAGTTTTGAGGTCACTTCATTAGGCCTTAATCTTCTATCATTTGCTAGATCCTCTAAAGATGCACAAATGTGAGAACTTGCACCGGTATCCAATACCCATGCGTTAGATGAGCTCTTAGAACATTTAGAGGCTAATAAATTAGAGAAAGTCTCACCTTCTCTATCCTTTCCCTTTCCTTTTATCTTGAGAGACTCAAGGAACTTAGGATAATTCCTCTTCCAATGTCCTTCACCCTGTCAGTGGAAACACTTTCCCTTGCCTTGCTCTTCCCTCATGGTGGCCTTGTGCTTGACAACACTTTCCTTGCCCTTATGTTTGGTTATTCCACCCGAGGGTTTGACAACACTTGTCTTTCCCTTATTTTTGTCACGTATGATGGACAGTGGGTTTGATTGTCTCATGTTATCAAATTCTAGATAAGGTAACGAGATTGATTAGTTGTTTGTCATTTTAATCACCATTATATTTGGTCTTTAGTAATAATGGGCTCCCACTAACTTGGTGAATCCTACACTTCCAAGTACTAAACGGAAATCCCTTGTTGGATGGATTTTTAGTGGGTAATGGAGTTCTTAATGGGCCACTAATATCCCTCAGGTACGCATTGCCATTCTTGGAATAATATTTCTCATTAAGTGGACAACTCTTGTCCATCACATCTTATGTGAGGTTCCATTAATCCAACTCCTAATGTTACGGGCCTTAGGTATGCCTAATTGCCATTCTTGGCCTTTGGCATTAGTTAGGTCCATACCATTGGATCAGCAAAGTGTATGGATTTGAACACTACAAACCTCAGGTATGCCTATTTGCCATTCTTGGCCTATAGTGTATCCACAAGTCCAGAACAATGCAAGTTATTGCTTTAATGGAGAGCCTAGACCTAAATTTAGTTGGAAGATTTGTGGGTCATTATTAAGGTCTCACTTTGCATATTAGCCATTTTATAATGTATATATCTCATATATACATTGCATGCCAACATTCATAACATATATATCTCATACGTACATTGCATGCCATCCATCAATATATATATCACATACATATATAGCATGCTTCAATATACATATCTCATATATACATTGCATGGCATCCTACATCCATCTATATACACATCTCATATATATATATCGTGCTTCAATATACATATCACATATATACATTGAACATGCAATATTGATGCACAAATAAAGAGTGATCATGGGCCTTTCCTAATTCTATTCTAACACTTAGAATATTTACAAGTGGGGCTAGCCCAAGAAAAGCCTTCATTCCATGAGCCTCCTTAGTCACCATCATCATGGGCTTTGCCTCCAAGGTTCAATAAGCCTTGAATTGAACACATCAATCTTCATTCACAACTCTTATGATGTACATTCAATCCTTGGCATACCAAGGCAAATAATTTACATCTTAATCCTATGCAATTAACTCTTAATTACATCAATATAATAATTAACTCAATTATTATTACGAACCGAAGATGTAAACTAAGTCCATGATCAATCCTTGCATGAATGATAATCATACATTTAATAAAATTACAACTATTGCATGTTATTTAATATAGCAACTTAAGCATACATGTGTATCATATTGTCCAAGATGCATCTAGTGTGTGTTGTGCACAAAAGGGGCCATTTTCAAGCATTTCAAATAATTTGGATAGCCCTGAACATGACCTGGTACATGGCCATGTCTCTGGCCGTGTCCCCTTTTAATTTTTAGGCAGATTACAACATGGCCAGAGACATCGCCATGTCCCCCCTGGCTATGTACAGACTGCATACCACCAAAAAACACACCAAAACACACTTTTTAAAGTTACAACACTTGCAACAAAGGCCACTTGTACCCATTCAAATGCTCAATTACAATACTTGTAATTCATATTTTTAGCATGCAAAACAACACTAAATGGTCACAACACTTGCAACCATTAACATGCTTAATCACCATATTCATAACACTTGCAAACATCAACATGTATAATCACAACACTTGTAATTATCAACATTTTTAGCATGTAAATCATGTGATAGATGGCTCTATTACCACTTGAAGGATTGTGTGATCAAGCAATAATCAAAAGTGCGCAATTTAAAAATTTTGATTGCATGCAACTCTTGCATTACACATGAACTACATCCATACCCATAGATCATATCACATAGAAAATGCATAACTAAACATGCATCTAGGAAAACATAATACATCAACAAACAACCAAGTCACACATTCACAATACAAGTCCTAACAACTAAGGGTTTGGTAACACTTACAAAATTTCAAGTTAGTAGCATGCTTAATAAGCTTTAGTTGATGTTGATCTATAAGCTCCAAGCTCCCCAAATGTGAAGCCTCTAACTTGAAACACACATTTACACAAGGATGATCTTCAAGGATGGTGAAGCTCTTCCCACAAGCCTCTCTTTTGATTTGACCCAAGAGCTTGTTAGAGCCACTCCAAGCTAGAATGTATGGAACAAGGATGCAACCTCTAATGGATGATGGACTTTGAACTTGTACAACTCTTGTACAACAATGGCTTTTTTTGAAAGCACATAACTCTTGTGTATATTTGAATTCTCTATACTTGAAGAAGAAGAAGGAAGAAGACACTCTTAATCATTTTCTCTTTTTTATTAGAATATCAAATTTTATCTCAAATGTGCATTAGGATTAATTGGCTTGGTTGTCTCTACAAACTCCGCTAACTATCAATATATTAACAATACGATAATGGTTATGAATTGAGTGTCTCACACTCAAGTCACATGTATTAGGAGTTAGAGTGTTGTCTCTACACTCTCCACTAACTTAAACAGAACTAATATTATAATAATAATAATAACTTGAGTGTCTCACACTCAAGTCACAGGTATTGCTATAGCTTAAGTGTCTCACACTCAAGCTACATGCATTTGATAGATTGAGTATCTTATACTCCATCTATATGCATGGCCTTGGTAAGTGAGTGGGTGATGTTTGGTTATATGGATAACCTTAGCCTTTGACCTCATTAACCCTTAATGAGTTGGGCTAAGGTTATGGCACCTTGGGTTAAAGAGGAGAGGCTTGTGAATAGAGCTTCACTATCCTTGGAGGTCTTCATTCTGCAATCCGTGTGTATCAACCTAGAGGCTTCATATTTAGGGAGCTTGAAGCTTGTAGATCAACATCAACTAAAGCTTATCAAGCGTGCTACCAACTTGGAGTTTTGTAAGTGTTACCAATCCCTTAGTTGCTAGGTCTTGTGTTATGAATGCATGACTTGGTTGATTGTTGATGCATCATATTATCATTGATGCATGTTTAGTTATGTATTTGCCATGTGATATGATCTATGGGCATGGATGTGTTTTATGTTTGATGCAAATATTATATGCAATCAAAATTTTTAAATTTTGTACTTTTGATTATTATATGATCACACATTCTTTCACACATATGAATGGAAAAGAGTTAGAAAAGAAGATCATGAGACATGGTTATTACTGGTTGATAATAAAGCATGATTGTATTTAGCTTATGAGAAATTTTCATGAATGTCAGATACATGGTAATCTTTCTTATGTTCTACTATTAATGCTTCAGAATTTAACTTCTCCATTGCCTTTCTCTGCTTAGGAAATAGACATTATAGGAAAGATATCACTACAAGCATCTAATGGGCATGAATTTATAGTTGTGGCTGTTGATTACTTTTCAAAATGGATCAAAGCAGAATCTTTGGCCTTCTCTAAGTGTAGAGAATCCCATATGCCCATAACCTTAGCACAACTCATTAAGGGTTAATGAGGTCAAAGGCTAAAGTTATCCATAAAACAAAACACCACCCACTCACTTATAAACCAAAGCTATGCATATAAATAGAGTATGAGATACTCAATCTATCAAATGCATGTAGCTTAAGTGTGAGACACTTAAGCTATAGCAATGCATGTGACTTGAGTATGAGACACTCAAGTTGTTATTATTACTATTATAATATTAGTTTTGTTTAAGTTAGGGGATAGTGTAGAGACAACACTCTAACTCCTAATGCATGTGACTTGAGTGTGAGACACTTAAGTCATAACTATTATCATATTGTTATTATGTTGATAGTTAGTGGAGTTTATAGAGACAACCAAGCCAACTAATCCTAATGCACATTTGAGAGCAAATTTGATATTCTAACAAAAGAGAGAAAAGGATTGAGAGTGTCTTCTTCCTTTTTCTTCTTCAAGTGTAGAGAATTCAAATATATACAAGAGTTGTGTGCTTTCAAAATAAAGCCATTGTTGTACAAGAGTTGTATAACTACAAGTCTATCATCCATTGGAGGTTGCTTGCTTGTTCCATACATCCAAGCTTGGAGGGTTCTTGTAAGCATCTTGGGTCAAAGAGGAGAAGCTTATCAATATAGTGTTAGTATATATATGCCCTAAGGCCATTATTGTATGTAGACATTTTATATTTATCCCTATGGCAATAAAATATTCATTTGAATTAAAGTGTTTGTTTATTTGAATGTTTACCCTTAGTATAATGTAGATACTTATGTGATGAGTGGATCGAACTGTGACATAAGATTTATGATTGCATGGATATTCACATAACTCAACAATCATAATCTTGGACATAATGGTGCATATGGTCCTTCGACCTGAGGTGACATGGTCATCCATATATGGTTGGTTAGAGTTTGTTACCGCTTACATACCTATGCTAGCCACGTGTGGGTATATGGCATGTGGTGGCTCTAGTTGGTTATATTTAAAGATGAGTGATCGACCAAGATAGAATTCATTACATAGAGTGAACCGAGATAAGATCCTATGCTATCTAAGTTATTCTTTATGAATAAGTACCTGGCCAGGTCAAAATTGACTTACCCGGAAAGAGTTTTGGTGCTAGAAAAGAGTTTCTAGTAGTAGTCATGTTTTATCGAGAATTGAACTTAAGACGAGGTCATATAATTAAGACAATTGGAGTTTGACTAATCTATGACTCTAGCCAATATCGAGATCTTATAATGAAGGGACATTTAAGGCACGGTAATTGTGTTCTATAGTTTTTATGGATCTACATAAAGCATTCATTTCTATTTGGGTAGTCGCGACATCTATGGTAGGGGTCACTCATGACTTATAGGAACTAAATCTGATTAATTGGGATTTTCACATTTAGTAAGGAAAGATGTTTCCATGATATTAAATGTTAATATTATTTCCCAGTGCCATTTATACTTGAACCTAGTAAGTCGCATACATAAAGGTTGCACTTATGAATATCAATATTAATTTGATTGTTGATTAAAGATTTTAATTAATTAATTAAATTAATTGAATTGGATTTGCGCGTATGCGGGAATCTAGTATATCCCAAAATCTAAATTCAAAGATTGGGACTTAATAGTAATTAAATAAATATTAATTTGGACTTGATTTAATATATGATATTAAGTTCAAGGACTAGATTAATATTTGCCTCCTAATGGATTTCTATATGGGCCATGAGATGGACCTAGTAAATTAATTATGATGGACTTAAGATGAACTCATGCATGGGCTTTATTTAAAGAGTTTGAATTAGCCCA
>CATIWO010233163.1:0-19956 GCA_949673435.1 Macaranga tanarius | reverse complement strand
TAATGATGGAGAATTTTTTGTGTTGTGGGTTCCTTCACAGATAAGCCAGAAGAGTTAAAAGTGACATCACACTTATT
Organism: Macaranga tanarius; assembly: GCA_949673435.1. NCBI lineage: Eukaryota > Viridiplantae > Streptophyta > Magnoliopsida > Malpighiales > Euphorbiaceae > Macaranga > Macaranga tanarius. The sequence goes on along the minus strand of CATIWO010233163.1, from coordinate 19,879 downwards.
ATCACTTGTAAAATGATGAATAGAAAACAAGAGTGTGAGTTATAGAAGGAACAACAAGAACATCTTCTAATAAAAAAAATTTGATTTAGAACCTGGAATTTCTTTTTGTCCAATATGTGTAATAGGAAGTTGATAACCATTCCCAACTTGAACAGTGTCAAGACCAGTGTATGAGGAGAATGAATTTAGATTACCTAGGGAATTAGTCATATGGTGAGTTGCGCCAGTATCTGCAAGCCATGAGGAAACATAAGAGTTTGGTTCTTGGAGGTGAATGCTAGTATATGCCTATCCAGTTGAAGTGACTGAAGCATCACTGAGATTAGAAGATAAGGAATGGCGAGGATAATTCTTTGCCATATGATAAAAGCCATCACATAATTGGCACTGAACTGGAGCTTCACCCAATATTGAGTTGGCCGAAGAAGGATGTGAGGAACCATAATAAATTTGTGAGCCATTAGGCCATAGCTATCGTGGAGAAAAAGTAGAAAAAGGATGTCTTCCACAAGAATAGAATCCAAAATTACCACGTCCACCAGAATGAAAGAAAGGGCGATAATTGCTACCATAAGTTGAATTTCGTCTACCAGAATAATTATTTCTCCACCCCCCTTGTCTTTCCCCTCGAGAAGTATTACCTCGCCATCCACCACGATTGGAAAAACCTCTACCTCTTGAAACAATAAAGGCCTGGGATTGATCAACAGAACTATTACTTCGAGTTTCCTGAATACGGCTTTCATGAGCAAACAAAAAAGAACGCAGTTCAAGGAAAGTTGGAAGAGGCTTTCTTATAGATATAACTGTAACCACATCAGACTAATCAGAAGGGAGACCAGCAAGTATCTGAAGTATAAGATCACTTTCAGCAATGGCATGACCAATAGAAAATAGAGAATCTGATATAGACTTCATATGATTCAAGTAATCCACCATCGAGCGATTGTCTTTTGACATTTAATTGAAACTGAGTTTTAGTTGAAGATACTTAGCATTAATATGATCATGGAAGAGAGTTTCAATCTTACACCATGTCTCATAAGCAGTTAAAGATTCACCAGGTTGTAGCACTTATTTAAGAATTTCAGAAGAAATTGTTGTATGAAGCCAAAAGATAACAACATAATCGATTTATTTCCCAAGAAGATATGCTGGATTATCTGAGACAACACCATTTGAATCTATGAGTGTTGATGGAGGACAGGAAGAAGAGCCGTCAATATGATTATAAACTTGATGACAATGAAGGATGTTGATAAATAAGGTTTTCCAAATAAGATAATTAGAGAAGTCAAGAATTTCAGGAATATGATTCTTAATGTTGTTAACATTGAAAACAGAGGAAGAAAGGTATAAAGAATTTGTATTATTCGTAACTGGTACGGTCATCAAAGAAGAAGAAGAAGAAATAGAAGGAGAGGAAGAAGAAGAGAGAGAGGAGGATGAAGAATGAGAAGTCATAGTTCATAGCAGGTTTTTTTTTTAAATATTGCTCTGATACCATGAAAACGGGTGATAACCAATGCCTCAATATGAGGCACACCCACTGAATATATATTGCAAAGCTGTTACAAAAGATATACATGAAGTGTTTAATACAACATAAAATACTATTTATGCTTATCTTCGAATCATGAAAGTAACAATTAGGGGGTAAATTACCCAATTGTCACTTAACTTTGACCTTCATTTCAAATTGGTTCCTTAATTTTAATTTTTATCTTTTCAGTTACTTAACTTTTATTTCTGTTTCAAATTGGTACCTTCACTATATTTTAAGTCCTTCAAATTTTACACAGAAATTCTTTAATCCTCCAAATATTTAATTTTTCAATTTAATCTAAAATTCAAAGAATTTAGAAATTCACTTTCTCTTAGACTCTAATACCACTCATATACTTCGTTAATTAGAAATAATATATTTTTTTCTTTTTAATTTTGAAAATTTTTTCTTTCTTCTTTTTTGACATAAAATATTTTTAATGATCCAATTTTTTTCTTTTGATAAAATTTAGAAATAATTTTTTTTATTTCTTCTAAAATTAGATCAAAATTACATACATACATACATACATACATACATGCATTATTTTATTAACAATAATTTTTGATAATTTTTTTATTACTTATTGTTAATATTTTCGAATTAATTATGTGCAATATTTATACTTCAAACTCTACTTTCATTAAAAAAAGTGTACTTATTTATACTTTTTATTTCTCAAATATATTTTTCATAATATTTTAGTATTTTTATAGATACATATAACATCATTGTCCTTGAACCGGATTAAATTAAGTTAATGATTGATAAATATGAGAATTATCATATTCCTACACATACGAATCTAAGTCCTGAAAGGACTCTGATCAACAAGGCTAAAAGAGACCTAATTGATAAGGAATTAGGACTCTCATGATACTAATCCAAAGAGGACTAGGTATGTCCTTCTTATGCCTATATATAGGCTCATATCTTTCATTATAAGATCATCTTGAATAGACTTTCTCTAACTTAAGCATCGGAGAACCTACGGATCAGAGATCCTAGGCTCATCCAAGGTGTTCTTTTGTGCTTGTGGGTTTGAAGGAAGTTGGCATTCATCAATGATAATTAAGTATATTTAATTTGATGATATTAGATGGAGATTTTTATAAGAAATTATTGTCATTTTATTATTATTAAGAATAAAGAAATAAAGGAGTTCAATTAAATAGAAGTTGGGAAGGATGAAATCGAAAAGAAAATATGGATGTAATTGAAGGAATTAAAGATAGAAGGATTAAGAGATGAGAAAAGAAAAGATAAAGGAGCAAAGAGGAAATAAGGAGGAGGAGTGGTTGGCTTCTGCAGAAGAAAACATGGTTACAGTAGGGGAAGGAAAGGAAGGAAGAGAAAAGAGAAAGAGGAGAAGAAAAAGAAGAGGAGTGCTCTGAAAACTGAAATCTGAATTTCAGCAAGGAAGAAGAGGATTTAAGCAGGAGAAAACTGTGAGTGGATTTTAAACCAAGTTTTATATATGTATTTTGTGGTTGGATAATGAAATTGAAGTTTTAATTATTTTGAGAAATAAATATAGATCTAGACTTAATTGTGAGGTTTTTGGGACGTTTATGAGTTTATTTTAAGCTTATTACTGTTATTTGAACTCCTGGTGTGTAAATTTTTTTATGGAAATCTGAGATTTTAGGCTAAGTTTGCTGCTGCTGCCGAACCAGAGGGTGCAAGGGTGGCACCTCTTTGTTGAGCCGGCGCCTTACCACCTTTATTGCGGCGCCTTTGCATCGTAAGTCGGCGCCCTTGCTCTGGTAGGGCGACGTCTTCTTAACTTCAGGAAGGCGCCATGCCTTTGCTTAGTAGCAACGCTTTTGTAGTCACTGTTGGCGCCTCTGCACCGCAAGGGCCGCGCCCTTGTGCAGAGGAGGCACCTCTGTACCTTAAATTTTGCTCGATTTCGATTGCTTTTAATGTAATTGAAGTATAATCATGAACTGAACTCTAGAATAACATACCAGAATATTTGAGATATTAAAAAATGAGTTTAATCTTTAAGAATTGATATAGGTTGAATAAACTGAACTAAAGGACAAAAAAAAAACTTGAATACTATGTATTATTAAGTCTCAGACAGAGAGACTGAATTATTGTGAATGATTGATAAAGAACATCAAATGACAGAATTACGTCTTTACAATGAATGTGAATATTATACAAGCTTGATAATTGATGAACACTCGAATTTGGATGGTCGAGATGCACAGCGTTGCTAAAGGAGGACCTAACTTTCGGCACCGGATGAGTCATGGGGCCCGTAATATATCAAATTGAAGCTGACTCAGAGATCTATATGGCCTATTTCGGAGAACCCAACGAACCCCGTTTTGATGTTTGAATTCGATCATTTAGTCCTCCATTTGGAACTTCAAGGTTTTAGTTGTAATTATAGATTTAAGTATGTATGATACTAAGAGTCAGAGAGCCCATATATGAGGCACGGTAGAATTGGATAGTTGTGTATAGTCAAAGCCTAGGGCCAAATACACATCCTACCATATAGGTGTATACAATCTTATTCCTTTTTAGTAAGGACTTGTTAACTTAAGAAGTAAAATAATAAATTATGAGAATTTTAAAGTCTCCAAGTAGAGACTAAATTATGTTCATTAATAATGAGGCCAGGAAGATAATGAAATAAGGGAATGATAATTAAATTATAGTAACCATTATATTCAAGTGAAACTAAAATTTTAATCCTAAAAGAAAGGAATGATGGGATGTTAAGTAATTATATATATATTCAACCTTATTCCTTTCTGGTAAGGATAGGTCAAATCTAGAGATGGAGAGTTAAGTGGAAGCATTATAATATTCAATGTTTTAGTTAATAGGGATGATGTTCAAGTATCCAATATAGAGACTAAATATTAAAATACTCCAACGAAATCCAATATGAGAAACATATAGAAGTCTGAGAATGATATTTTATAAGAAAGGTACAAAGAAATACAAGTGATGCTAGGATACTCGAGAACTCCTAAAAGAAAGTGATGTAGTTTTATTTGAATATGACCCTAAGAATTTGAGATTCCCTATCTGGGATATGGAAGGTTTGTAGATGTTTACATTCGATGCCGGGGGCCGGATACACATAATATCATGCAGAGATAAATCCATGTTTGAATAATAGTTGGTAAATGTGTATAACCGTTGCCTGTGGCCGGATACACATATTACCATCTAGGATTATGGTTAAGTAGCATATATGCTAATTTATAATTGAAGTTAATAAATGTGTATAGCTGATGTCTAGGTCCGGATTCACATGACACTTCATAAGATTAAGTTAGTAGATATGTATAGCCATTGCCAGGGGCCAGATACACTGTGTATAGCCGTTGCCAGGGGTCGGGTACATGTATGTATAGCCGTTGCCAGGGACTGAGTGCATAATTTACCATGAAGATGTAAAATTACATCTGAAATATATATAGAACTGTTGCATAGGGCCAGCTACATATATTATTTTGGATTGACCTTAAGTTATTATAGCCTTAAGTACTGATCACACTTAAGTAATGTTACCATGAGTATTGAATGTGAATAAATACTTACAAAATATTATAGTGTTGAATGATATTGCACTTAAGATCATGTGTATGTGTATAAAGTACTCCTAGTTAATAAATTTCATAGATGGTGTATGTGATGATGATCTTGTCGTTAGTATGTTTAAGTATATTATCAAAGAACGTATGGTGAGGTGTTGATTTATTTCATTTACTGATTTGTCTTTTAATATATTACTTGAATTAGAAAGGAATTATTTTATGTTTGAATTTCTGATTATATGGGAGAAAGGTTAATTAGTGATACTATATAGATATTAATATAGCATATTTATTTAATATTGATAGCCATTTAACCCCTATTATTTCATGTAATAAATATAAATAAAAGGGAATTTTATGAAATTTCAAACGAGTAATGTATGTGATCATTTTGAAATATGAGAATTATTTGAATATGAATAAAATATTTGAAGTTCATTGATTCTTATTGTTGAAATTACTAGAAGTTGAATTTAAAGATTTTCTTATGATAAAGTTTTAAAATAATGTTTTATCCACTCACTGGATAATTTCCTTATGAAATTACTCACATTTGTTTTATTTTTATAAATTTTCAGTATAGGTGTTTGATATCTGCTTGGCTAGCAACTGAGAAATGACAGTGCAGGGGACCACGACAGTAAGACAAATATTTTTAGAAATATATGAAGAATACGATTAGAATTTGTTATGTAATATGATGTCAACCTCGAGTTGTATAAAGAGATGTAAATAATTGAAATAGCTTTAAAGTTTAGTATTTACTTCTTATAATATTGTTGTTAAGAGATCCTTTACCATCATTAATTCTTTAGTTATATATACTAATGGAGTAAATAGTAGTGAAGGTGTTACAACACATGTATAATTAGTTACAATTTATTCATTTTATGTATTTACAATTGGTCACAAGTGGTCATACATTTTTATTCATGTATTATGAATGTGTGTATACATACATTTTTACTCAAGTGGTCATACATGTATGTATGTATACATACATATATGTATACATACATACATATATATATATATATATATATATATCTAATTTCGATCTAATTTTAAGTTATAAAAATTTATGAAGAAAAAAATTATTTCTAAATTTTATCAAAAGAAAAAAATTGGATCATCAAAAATATTTTGTTTCAAAAAAGAAAAAATAAAAAATTTTCAAAATTAAAAAGAAAAAAAAATATTATTTGTAGTTAACGAAGTATATGAGTGGTATTAAAGTCTACGAGAAAGTGAATTTCTAAATTATTTGAATTTTGGATTAAATTGAAAAATAAAATATCTTGAGGATTAAAAATTTTTTGTGTAAAATTTGAAGGACTAAAAATATAGTGATAGTACCAATTTGAAATAGAAATAAAAGTTAAGTAATTGAAAAGATAAAAATCAAAATTAAGGAACCAATATGAAACAAAGGGAAAACTTAAGTAACCATCGGAGAAATTTACCCATTTTTTTTTTCTTCTTCTTCATCTTTTCTATAATTTATTTTTTCGTCCTAGCTCTTCGTTATTTTGATTTTATGTTTTGGCAATTTTGTTTTTTTTATAACAATGTATTTTAATTGATTGAGCTATCCATGATTATATTTTTATTATGGTCAAGCTAGCGTGAATATGGGATTCACTAATTATATCTTTAAAAAGGCATCTAATCGTCCACATCAATGAATTTGAAAATTAGTTTTGAATAATATGGAAATTGTGTTAATATTATAAATAATTTTTTGAAATTAAAATATTTTAATAAAAATTAAAGATTGTAATAAATTATCAAAGGCAAAAATATTTAAAATTTTGTTTCCAATCTGTCTTTTTTGTATATTTATTATTTATTTTGATTAATATCAAATATATGAATTTCGTGAAAAGTATATTTTATTTTAATTTGTCAAAATCTTTTCAAATAAATTTTAAGAAAATGTGGATGCTACATCCAACGGTATTCATGCGATCATCCTCGTCTAATAACGACAATAGAAGTCATGTGTGTGTCCATTCTCTTTTATTTTACTCCCCATCTTAATAAATTTTCATTTTGAAACCTTAATTTCCACATGAATGATTTTCGTAATTTTTTAGATGAAGTATATGTTAAAAAATTATTTAATTTTCTTTCTATATCGAATTTGATTATATACATAAGCCCCACGTCTTTGGTATGAGTCTAAAATAAAATTGGACCTATACATGAGTCATAATCTATTGTGAAAATTATTTCAGCACTTTGCGAATTGGGAGGAATTTTTTTTTTTTAACGAAGTGGGACTTTTTGGTAGTATATATATGAGTTATATGAATTAGTACACCTTTATCAAATTGTTATAATTTTGTAAATGAGTGTATCCTAATTTCTGATCCTTATGTGTATGTTTTGTATAATTCGAAAAAATAAAATAGCAAAATGATTTCATTGATTGTCTTTTTTTTTTCTTTGAGAATTTTTGTAGTTAAATAATTGATTAAATACACTTTGATAGTCTATATAGATAAATTAATATATAGATTTGTCAAACAATTTATATATTAATTTACATACTAGCATGCATATAGAGTAGCATTATTAATTGAAATTTCGTCGACAGAAATATAATTACTAATCTTCAGTCCTCACCATTTTTTTCCTTCTTCTTTCTTGCCTTTTAACCTGCAGGGCTAAGTGCACAAACTCTACTAGATTTCTTGATCAATTTGACCCCACATATAATTTTTGTAACATCTTACGTGAGGTCACTTGAGCAATGCCAAGTCACGTTCATATTCATTATACAAATCTACTTCACTTAATAAATTCAACAATTAACTGAACTATATGTTTCCTCTTCCATTTCAATTGCTTGTATCGGTTCGATCTCCAGTAGTAATCCTCGCCGGAATTCCACATAAGGGTAAGCAACTGGGTAGTCATCATCTGCTTTTATTTTCCACCTGCACGTTCAAAAAACAACTGCATGTATAAGCTATTGTTTCTGAATTACTAGTGTAAATTAACTCCTACTTTATCTCGAATAATAAATATGTCTAATATGAAAAATATCAACGATGGCTTGCCCAACAGAAGTAATAACTAACAAATATGTGTGTGCCAAATGTTGCTGCATATTTGTGCTATGTAGGCCAGATTAATTATAATTTTAGCCTATATATGACTTTGTTACATGATATATTATAATAAAGCTTATTGTTAGGTGTATAATAAACTAATAAAGCCTACTTATCCTTGCAAAACAAGATTAATAAAATAAATTAAACACAATTATTCAGGTTCCTAAATGGGAAGCAATGAGATTATTGGATTAAGCCAACAATTAGACATGTATAATCCATCCATTTAATTATGGTATAGGGACTAAAGTGCTGATATTTTTACCTATAACTAAGGACAAAATGATGAAGAAAAAATGCAATCTCCACTCTAGCTAGCTCGGCCCCAGGACATAATCTTGGCCCACCACCAAACGGCATAATCTTTTTGCTTGTCCCTTTATTATCCTGTTCAAAAAGATAAAAAAAATAGATGAGATTTTGAATGATAGTATATATTTGAGGCAATTAACAAATAGCTAGTGTCTTATTTTAATTGCATGTCCATATCTATTGAAAAAGCTAATTGGTTGTGGACCATGTATCCTAAAATATATATGCCATCTAAGATCTTACATATGCAATGGTGATGATTATTTTAATTTAATTGTTTTTGGATTGAATGTATGGTTGATTACAGAGCTGGTACACTAATAAAAGTTTAAATGGTCCTTGATAAATTATTCAGACACAATTATATGTTTAGCAATGATCTAATAATCTTTGGAAATGTATCCCTACAACTATTGATCATAGGAATTCACTTTGTATCAACATAGACACTTTTTGCCCACATAAATATGCAATATAGGAAGAAGTTGAATATCTTGAAATTATCAATTTTTTTAATTCATAAAAATAAATTTGATACTTTTTAATTATAAAACTTCAAATAGAAATTTTGAAATTTTTTATTACAATTTTTAATTGTTAAATTACTTTTTGAATTGCATTTCTAACTATATTTAAAAAATATTTTTGATTTTTATAAAATTTGAACATTTTGTTCTCTTCTAATATAATAAAAAATAATTAATATTATATATATATATTTTTTGTGTAGATATAAGGTATTTTCACATCACATTCACTCGCATTTTGCGGCTGATATCGGACCTTTCGCTATGAACTACTGAACCAGCCCTTTTAAGTCAGCATTGGATGTTTTTAATGTCTTTTTCTCTTTAGATTGGTGCACGAGATAAACTCATGTATAGCTATTGCATAAGATTGGCAAATACATGTATCCTAATATATAAGAATTAATGTGATGATAAGTACATACAGTCCATCTCCAAGGATTAAAGTCGAAAGGACTTTCATGAAGGGATGGATCAAAATGTGCTCCTGAAAAGACTGGCAAAACTTTCCATCCTGAAGGAATGATATATTCTGTAGCAATTATGAGCAAAATTAAACCAACATTACCATATAAAGATCGATGATTCATATAAGTATATATATATCACAGAAAGAAATCAAGAAAGAAGCTTGGAGTTACCTTTGTATTTGATATCTGCAAGAGATTTGCGGTGGACAAACTTGACAACATTCCCACATCTCATAGCTTCAGATATAACCTATATATATAGTTTCAAGAATATGTAATATTAATTATTCTGTATGCAGACTCTTGGAAAACCTTATGCAACAAAGACTTCATGAAAATATTACATTTTGTGTGAACTCCATTTTCTGGTAATCTTCCCAGTTTAAGGGTTTCCCTTCCTCCTTGCCTTTTCTTATTGCTACATGTTCTTGCTGCATACAATCATTGAAAATACAGTTAAATATATATATATATATATATAGGGCCAAATATAAAACACACAAGGTGTTTGTTATTTATCCAACTGTTGGGTATAATACACTTAGTGTAGGTAAAAATCTCCCATATATATAGTTTTAAGATGAATAAAAAGTAAAAAGAATCAATATCTTGTATATTCAGGATTGTAAGGTTGCGAGATAGAACACATTAATTAGAAAAAAAATGAGAAAAAGAGACCTTCAATTTTTGAAAAGCGGCTGGGGCAGGCCCAAGAAAGTAAACAATCAAAGAAATGAGTGTGGAGGTTGTCTCGTAGCCTCCAAGCAGTATGTCCAACACAATGCTTACAGTCTCTTCTTCTGTCAGCCTCCTTTTCGATAATATCATATCCAAGAAGTCACAGTTTGTGTACCCAATATTCCCTTTTTCTCTTTGTTTAATGATTTCTCTAACAGTAGAAGAGAGTCTTGCTCTTGCCTAAAGCAAATTAATTATGAGATCGACTAAATTTAATATTACATATATTGGTTAGACATAAAATATTAGAACTTACATATGTATAATTTAATCAAGCTCACTTCAGATATAATGTTAATTTACTGTACCTTTACCGCTTTGGTATAAGGAGATCCTGGAAAGTCTAATGGCAACGACACAAAACCTTTCATGTAAGTTCGAAAATCTTGTAATATCTTCAACGCTAGTGGCTCTTCTGGTCCAATACTTAAAAGGTTCTTCACCATGACATTAAGTGTAAACTATGTTGATTAAATTGAAAAAAAAAAAACCTTTGTTAAAACAAATGTCATACTTAATTCCAAAACGTAATTAAACACGAAAATTATAAGATGCGACATGAACATGCATGCGTTGATACAAAAAATTTAAGAATATAACAAAATATAAATACAATGCTCGAAATAAATGCCATTATCTATGTATTTTCTTCAAATGGGTACCTTTTTAACTTCTTTATGAAAGGCAATTTCTTTACATTCTATCCATGATTCCATCATTGAGGCTGCAAACTGTTCAACACAATGAAGGAAGCTAGGAGTCGACTTAGACACAGCGATGAAGCTGACAGCTACATTTCTCAACTTCTTATGAAGGTCGCCTGAGACGAGAAGTAATGAGAACTTCCCAAGAATGCCATGCATGGCCGAAGGATAGCTTGCCGAGAATAATTTCTCTTCATTTTGAAGGATAAACATGTTGAGCTCATGATCACAAGAGACAATGGCAGGTGAACCGAAAAGATGAGACTTGAAAACTTTCCCATATCTATAAACAAGATATAGTTTAAATAAGATCATTTAAATTTGCACTGTGAGAGCAGTCTTTAAGATTTTGAGTTCGAACTCTAAATAAAATTTAAAATTAATAAAACAAAAATTACAATTATACGAGAGAATTAAAAACACTGAGATAGTGAAATTTAATTAGGATATAAATTGATCTCAGATTCCCATTAAAAGCAAGAAATTAAACAGATATAAAAAGAACGTGAGAGTTACAGCACCTGGAGCAGCGTTCTTGCAAGAAGCTGCCCATGGAGTTTGATCTATGAGGCTTGAGAAAGGCAAGAGTTTCTCCAAGAAGAGGCCAACCCATGCACCCATTTGGTAAATTTGTAGGTTTGTTTCTTGTGAAAATACATGCAAGAACAAAGGCCAAAGCTATAGTACCTAAAAGGAGAGATAATATTTCCATGGTGTACAATTAGCTTGACTGAGAGATATATTTGAATTGGCAGAGGTCAGGTGGACACTGATTTTGTTTGTCCCTTGCCTTTACATTATTAGTTGCAATTTATATTCCAAGCAAAATTTGGTAGAGCAATTAATTTACTATCTTATCCTTTTATGTCTTGTGTGTTTTCTGAAACCAAATTGAAGAATAAATATTTCTTACTTTTTCTTTCAAAATAGATTGAGAGAAAGCTTTTATGTTGGAATCTTCTTTCAATTGATATTATTATACTTATTATTTTATAATGGAAACTATTAAATTTCTTTTTTTTTTAATTACAAATAAAGAAAAAACTTAAAAATGATGTTTTCAAAATTGGACCAGACTATTGATTAATTGGAAATTAATCAAATTTTCGAGGAGTTTTGATATAGTGCAACAAGTCTTAGAGTTATTGGAATGAGTTTACAGAACAATGGACATAAAACGTAATTATTATTATTATTATGGGTAGGGTTTGATTTTTATTTCTATTTTAGAATTGATTTTGATTTAATTTTTATTACTATTTTGCTGTTGGTTTTATTTCCTAGTTAGGATTTGATTTTTTACAATTTGGTTAGGATTTGATTTCCTTCCTTAGTTAGAAATATTTTTATTTTCTTTCCTAGTTAATTAATGGTTGGTAGGCTTGTGCCACCCTATAAATATGTAAGTCTCATGACTATTAGAGACAGTCTTAGTTTTGATGATTTATGAAATTAAACCCTAGTTTTCCAATTATCGGTATTTTTTGAATCAACGATTTTTGATACCTATTAACCTAGAATTCAGTTGAATCAACAGGTAGTAGAAGATTGTTTTCTAGTATTCATGCGCGAATCAACGGAAATCAATTATTTATCTAATTATTTGAGGCTTCCGCTACGTCAGTTGGTATCAGAGCGGGTCATGCCGCCCAGGAGACAACAACGTATTGAGGATGTTTATGAGCGTGAGTTGGAGCAACGAATTAATCAGCTGTTGGATGACAGATTCGATGTAGTTGATGGAACAAACGACTGAAAGGATGACCGCGCTTATGGGCAATCAGAATAGAGCCAATCCAGTTCAGCACAATAACAACCATCAAGAAAATTCAGATCGGGATGTTAGTGATGACGAGGAGGAGGAAGAATATAATGAGGAGCCCTTATTCATTGATACTGATGATGGTGAGAATGAAGATGCAGTTATTGGAGATGAACCACAATTTAATGAAGGAGATGGGAAAAATGAGGAATGCAATGAATTGTTAGAACGTAGTGATACAGAAATTGCCTTAGTTGAGGGGCGTTTTTACCTGACTCCTAAGGTTGCTAATGATGAATGGCTATATAATAACATCTAGTCTGACTACCAAGATACTAGTAGTTATGAAAACATTATCTCAATTGAAGCTGTTCAGAAGTTAGGACCCGAAACGAAAGAACATCCTAAACATGAGAACAATGTACTAGAGTCAAGCGAGTATATTGAATATATTGATTTTATTAGCATTGATGAAATTCTTTATTCTTGTATTCCTTTAAATCTTATTTTGAAGGAATTACAAGTTGATGAATTTATGATGTCCAATGCATTTTATGGAAAAATTTCTTTCTCAATATTTGGACAAAATTCGAGGGCGAATTTTCTATACTCTGAGAGGAATAATGCGGTGCAGCAAGTCTTGGAGTTGTTGGAATGAGTTTTCAGAATAATGGACATGAGATGTAATTATTATTATTATTATGGGTAGGGTTTGATTTTAATTATTTCTATTTTAGAATTGATTTTGATTTAATTTTTATTACTATTTTATTGTTGGTTTTATTTTCTAGTTAGGATTTGATTTTTTACAATTTGGTTGGGATTTAATTTCCTTCCTTAGTTAGGAATATTTTTATTTTCTTTCCTAGTTAATTAAGGGTTGGTAGGCTTGTGCCACCCTATAAATATGTAAGTCTGATGACTATTAGAGACAATCTTAGTTTTGATGATTTATGAAATTAAACCATAGTTTCCCAATTATCGGTATTCTTTGAATCAACAATTTTTAATGCCTATTAACCTGAAATTTAGTTGAATCAACAGGTAGTAGAAGATTATTTTCTGGTATTCGTGAGCGAATCAACGGAAATCAATTATTTATCTAATTATTTGAGGCTTCCGCTACGCCAGGTTTACAGTAAAATGATATAATTAAAAATAATTTTTATTCGTTAAATTAGATATAAGAAAGGGTTATATATAAAAAAAAATTCATAAATGTTTTCATTTCAATGTCTTCAAACTATTTATTTTAGCAAATTAATTTATAATTTTTAAATTTATAATAATAATACCATATAATTAACTTATTGAGTTAAAAATTAGCTAAAATCAACTGGTGAATATTTTCTCTGATATTTTAAAAATAAATTATATAAAAGTTATAATAATAAATTTCCTTCATTGTAGGAAATGTTCCATACTTAGTAAATATTTTTCAACCGAAATATTTTTTTTATAAAATAATATTTGTCACAAAATTATTTTGAGATTAAATATGTTCTAAATTTTAGATTGTTTGAAATTAAGAAAAAAAATCTTTTATTTGAAGAACATACTTATAAATCCTACTTGAAAGTCGTTTTTTTCAAGATCTCAAAGTTTTTGATTGAATTTTCATGTCTCACAATTCTTGAAATTGCTGTAGATATTATAAGGGTCAAATGCATATTTATATATCTAAATTTTTACTTACTGATTAATTAACTCTTAACTTTTTATTTTGAATTAACACATACCTATAACTTATAACTTTTATTACTTTGGATAATTTTTTAGATATATTTTATATAATGCTTTTCAACACCTTTTAATATGTGAAAAATATAAAAGAGTATCTAAAATATTTAAAAATAACAAAAATGTAAGAAGTCAAAGTAAAATTATGAATACATAACTGAAGTAAAAATTCAAGTATATAAATATGAATTTGACCTATTGAAAATGTACTTGTAATATAGGGGTAATGTAGTGGTTTTTACTGACTATGTAATAGGTTTGGGTGATGTTGAAAAAGAATACGATTATAGAGTAATGGGAAAAAAACTCCATGCAAGTCATGTAATTTCGATTTTTTTTTCAAACTAAAAATATATATTTTCAGATTAGACTTGTACATCAAGTGACAACTATAGCTTAATCAAAAGTTAGAATTTAGCATAAATATATAGGAAAAATGTAAAAAAAAATTTTGGGTCAAAGTTTTAGACCAAAAATATAAAGTAGAGATTGTTTAGAAAGCGTGACAATCATCAAATAAGGCAATGGAGGCTTACCTAACTCTCCTTATTCCTCATGCAATAAAGAAAAGACCCAAGAAAAAAGCCTAATTGATTTGCTTTACAATGTCAAACATGGATCACATATCCTCTACTTGATGGGGGCTCTTCATGTCTAAATTATTTAGCAATCTAATACGTCCCATTGTCACACATGAGTATTAGCCGAAGTATCGGTGGATATGTTTACACAAACATATAAAAAAATGAACACGGTTTCAGTAATGGTGAGCAAGAAAGCAAACGAAATTGTTGAAAATTATTCCACCTTTGAGACTTAGAAAAAAAAACAACAAAACTTCGAAACACTTTAAATGGGTTTATTGATGTGGGTTTATGATGTAGATGTTTGCAATACAATCCGACCAAAAAAAGAAGAAGAATAAGAAGAAATTGGCCATTAGCTATAAGGTATGCATATAATGATGGCCAAACACTAATCTTTAGGCTTTTTGTGAGCCTTAAAAATGATTTATGTGCAAGCAAAGGAGGCAAGAAAAGGAATTGGGTTCACTTTCTTTGTCTCTTCTTTATGGAGAGTGTGTGCATGGTGCACGTGCAATGGGTTCATAATTATAAGAGATGAAGACAGGTTTTTTCGGCCCTCTAGAATTTCTAATTAGCTGGATATCATTCATATCGCAATCATGTAAGAGTGTGTAGTTAATTTTGTTTCCTTTTCTTTTAACTTTGCTCCTTTCACCTTTCTACCAGGTGAATCTTATTTTCTTTCATTTCCTCCTCTCAGGAATCTTCAATATTTTTTTTTATTAAGAACAAGGTTAAACAATTTAAATATTAAAAAATTATAGAAAAAAAATAGTTTAATCAATTAGCATTTATTGATCTAAGTATCCAAAATTCTTAAATAAGGTATTGAGTTCGAGTATTGTATATAGAAAAAATAAGTGTTAGGAAGGTTTTATCTACAATTTGGCTCGAACTTTAAAATAATTAAAATCCTTATAATTATTGGATATGAAACATTAGATATAAATAAAAAAAAAACCAAAAATCATATCAACAGTAAAATTCAAATAATGCTCCTTATAATGTTTTAAAGAGAAATTGCAGTTTTATAGATTGAATCTGGAATCAATCTAGTATTCATGTCAATTTTCTATAGTTTGAATTGATAAATGTGTTTCTTCAAAATAAAATTAATATAAAAAAATTTGAGCGTGATTTTTAAAGTTTAAATTAAGCTTGAGCCAAATTCGATCTTCGAAAAAAATTAATTTAATCAAACTTAAATATTTTAAAATTTGATTCAGGAAGTAATAAAATATTCAGAAACAATGTTAGTCAAATAGAGCATGCTCCTACTTTTTCTTCTTATTAATTTTTAAAATCAGCTGCAAAGTCTTAAAATGCAACATCCAAATCCATATATATAAATATAAAAACAACAAATAAATTTCATGTAAAGAGAAAGGTCTTAAATTTTAGATAAAAAAGGTAATGACCTTTAAAAAAATTGAATTCAAGGCTTAATTAATATGATCTCTTTTTTCATATAATCTATGCAAATTAAAAAATTTGCATTGATATGATCCCATGCAGCTAGACACAGACATATAGCTAACCATATACATGAAATTACTTGTGGTCTCTAGCTCACTCTCTTTCTCAGCGTAATCATATTGAAAACCTTCTTTTAGAAAACATTCTTTTGAAACAATACCTCATTGCACGTTTGTGCGAAGACAAATCATTGCAGTTCTCCAAGCGTGTCTTTTTTTCTTTTTTGGAAAAAAATCTTTGGCAGTATAATTAAGAAGCTGTTTAGATTTTTATAACGAAAAAAAAAGCTAGTGGATTATGATTATAGTCCCTTTAAATTTAGGACTAATCATCAGTTAATTTACAAATAATATTTATCTATAGCTAGAGTATAATCCGAGAAATCTACTATTCCACAAAGGCGAATCCTTTCTTACCCTTAATGATTATAGTCCTTTTAAAGGTGATTGAAAGGAAAAGAGGGAAATAAATAAATCACAACAGATATATTGATTACTAACCTTTTTCTCCTACAGCAGAGACCGTAGTAAATATGTTGATCGAAGCTTTAACTACTAGAGCAAAGGCTATTGTCTTCATGATCTAAATACCACCGAGATGAACAAGAATGGGAGAAAATACATAGAGTATTTTTGGTGTGTAGAGAGAGTTCTCTATGTGTTGTTTTGTGTTGTGTTACTTACAAAAAATATAACACCCATTCTCAATAAAAGAGTAGGTAGTAGACTTTGTTTAGGAGTCTATAATATCCATATTCAAGACTTAAACAGATTAAGTCATGGGTGTATTTAATCTAACATCTCCTACTCGTACATTACTGAACATATTTAGTTTTCATCCAATTCATACTGAAAAATAGATTGTGTGACCAGCATATAACGAGAGCACTTATGCTATACACTTGTTAGAGATATATAGCATCTCGATAGTAGATCCTATATCTTGATATATGCCTTACCCCATATTACTTCTTTACATTCACTGCTACCTCTTGATCTCTTAGCAATATTTTATGTCTACTATTATGTATGCATCATGTATGGCACTTATAATAGGCTAGCCAGTGAATAATAGAAACATTGAATATAGTCTATCAGTAATCTTCCCTTCATACACTATTCCTATTATATGGTTTAACTCGCTTATCCAGTCAATTCCTCTAGGCCGTATCTTATATGACCTTTCAGAGATTTTTCCATGATAGCCACATCAAACTATACTTTAGAAATATGCCCCAGGTCTTAAGGGTAGATTTCCAAAAACCATAAGTTTATGGAATAGGTCTCACACTAGGGAAGGTTGAGATCATTTGATTATTTTTATAACTTCCCATCCCCGGTCGGCTTTCACACGCATGGTATGAATCATGCGTTATGGTATTCATTCTTTTCTTAAAAAGAGCGTATGTTTCAAAATGATTAAAATTATATATTTAACACCATACAGAAGCTACACATTTAGGTGTATCTCAATACTAAACCTTAATACTTAATTGAGGTTTCTTCTGGCCATAAAGACAGAATTAAGAAGAATTGCCTTTAATTCTCCTTTTAAGGATTACATAAATCTACTTACAAATAATGAAATAAAATGTAAGATTTTATCTCACACTTAAATTAGAACTAATCTAATACTTAAGCAAGACGACATACGTATATTAAACGGGCTCTCATCACTCCTTTGTCTGTTTAAAATACTTCCTCATCCTAATCTTTGTTAAACTCATTTAACAAAATTAAGGTAAACACCCATGTGAGTGGGTTACTTCTCGGTCCAACATGCTTTAAATGTCACATACATTTAATACTAACACTTTGTGTATTGCCAAATGAACATCCACATATTTATTGAAAATAAACATATAACAAATCATGTTCAAATTACATGATAAGAAAAGTACAATCTAAAATCTACACAAACCAAAACATTTAATGTGCCTCTCAAACACATCTCTAATGATAGCTTTTGTCAATGTATCTGCTATTATATCATGCGTAGAAGTATACTTTAAGTTCACCTCTCCTCATGCTACCATGTCTTTAGTATAATGATATGTCAATGTGCTTAGTCTTACTATAAAACTTGGGATCCTTAGTATAAGTTATCGACGATTGACTATCACTTATGATTGTCAAAGGTTATTCAGAAGAAGTTACTTTAAGATGATCTAAGAATCTTTTAAGCCATACTCCCTCTTGGACAGAACTTAAGAATGCAATGAATTCAGTTTCCATTGTTGATAAGGCAACACGTGTTTGTTTCTTACTACTCCAAGAGATAGCATAATTGCCTAAACAAAACTAAATGTAGATTTCCTCTTATCTACATCTCCAGCCCAATCAGCATCTGTGTATCCTCTCAATTGCAGATCCTTTCCTTGATAACACAGCGAGTAGTCCATAGTACCTTTCAAGTATCTCAAAATCTTCTTAACTGCCTTCTAATGTGCTTCTCCTGGGTTGGATTGATATCTACTTACTATCCTAACAGCATAGCAAATTGTTAGTGTATATGTGTTCTAGGGCCATTATTGTATGTAGACATTGTATATTTATCCCTATGGCAATAAAATATTCATTTAGATTAAAGTGTTTATTTATTTGAATATTTACCTTTAGTATAATGTTAGATAAGTTTATTATCAAGAGTTGATAATATGAGTGACAAACTTGTTTACTACATGTACTATAAATGTTCATAGTCGTTGGATTAATATATGGATAGTATTAATCCTTAGACTATCACTTCTGCTATTTTCCTTGATCGGTATGTGATATCGATAGTGGGAGGTAGTGAGTCTCATACTACTTGATATAAGATATCAGAATAGACATATGGATACTCATATGATCAGTGGATCGAACTGTGATGTAAGATTTGTGATTGCATGAATATTCAC
This sequence comes from Macaranga tanarius, assembly GCA_949673435.1. NCBI lineage: Eukaryota > Viridiplantae > Streptophyta > Magnoliopsida > Malpighiales > Euphorbiaceae > Macaranga > Macaranga tanarius. The sequence continues at coordinate 433 of CATIWO010233163.1, read as the reverse complement.
TTATGTCAACAATCACAATCTTAGACATAATGGTACATATGGTCCTTTAACCTGAGGCGACATGGTCATAAAGATATGATTGGTTAGAGTTTGTTACCACTTACATACCTATGCTAGCCATGTATGGGTATATGGAGGGTGGTGGCTCTAGTTGGTTATATGCAAGGATGAGTGATCAACCAAGATGGAATTTATTACCTGGACTGAACTGGGATAAGATCCTATGCTATCTAAGTTATTCTTGATGAATAAGTACCTGGCCAGGTCAAACTCGACTTACCCGAAAAGGGTTTCAATGCTGGAAAAGAGTTTCTAGTAGTAGTCATGTTTTATCAAGAATTGAACTTAAGATGAGGTCATATGATTGAGGCTACAAGAGTTTAACTAAAACGTGACTCTAGCCAATATCGGGATCTTGTAATGAAGGGACATT
>CATIWO010233159.1:0-14646 GCA_949673435.1 Macaranga tanarius | reverse complement strand
ACAGCTTCATTTTACTGCTGTTGGGTTTCTGCGTTCATCAGCTCTTTATAACGCTCAAAGACGCTTCCAACAACCAAAACAAACGCGTCGTTCTTTTTTTTTTCCAAAACGCAGGGCAAAACGCCCATCCAAACGAAGCCTTAGGCTTTTTCCATTTTCAATCAAGGAAAAGGCACAACTTTGGCTTGCTAGTTTACCTAGTGAATCAATCATAACATGGGACCAATTAAAGCAAGAATTTCTCCACAAATACTTTCCTCCACACAAGACAACCAAGTTTTGTAATGAAATCACTACTTTCAAGCAAAATGGAAGTGAGACCATCTATGTGGCTTAGGAGAGATTTAAAGAGCTTCAAAGGCAATGCCCATATCATGGCTTGCCCGATTAGATGATCCCTCAATATATTGGTGATGAGACAACAATGGCAAAAGCAAAAGGAGTTTTGGAGCTTAATGCCATCAACTTATTGAGTGCAAAGGTAGATGCTCTCACCAAGTCAGTAAGTAAATCTCAAATCAATTCTTTAGAAAGTGCTAAAGTTGTTTCTGAGCTTTGTGAAGGATCTCATTTATATTCTCAATGTAATATGAGTTCTAATGCTAATGAGGATGTGAGTTATATGCAAGAAGCATTCAACCAAAGGGGAGGGCTGAACTCAAACTCATATAACCCTTAATGGAGAAACCATCCCAGATTTTCATGGTCCAATCCATCCTATCAACTAAACCCTCAATTTAACTCGATTTCCAAACCACAAAATCCACCTGGTTTTCCTATGAAACCAAACCATCCTTCTTTTAACCATCCACCATCACAACCGAAGTCCAATTTAGAGAGTCTTATGAAGCAATTCATAAACTAACAATCAACCACCAACAAGCAACATGAGGATCAATTCAAGAAAATTAATGCAAGAATTAATTAACTTATTTCCCATTATCGTATCCTTAAAAACCAAATTGTTCAACAAGCCTCTTTAGCTCCTCAACCTTTAGGAAGACTACTAAGTCAACCTGAATTTCAGCCTAAGGAAACTTGTTAAGCCATAAACTTGAGGAGTGGTAAGGAAGTTGGAGGTGCTTCATCGAGTAAGAAGAAGGTTGTGAATGAGTATGATGATGACGGTAGTGGTGAGATGAAAGTTGATGATGTAGTGAAGAATGACAAGAATGAGAAGTGTGGTGTGGAAAAGAAGAATGGTCAAGAAGAACCAAGCAAGAATAATGAGCCTAAGATTGACTTTAGAACTTTACCTTTCCCACAAAGGTTCATAAGGTGCAATCTTGACAAAGAATTTGGTAAATTTCTTAATCACTTGAAGGACATAACTATTACCATACCCTATATGGATGCCATTAGAGATATGACCTTTTGGGGTAAATGTTTGAAGGACATTATGAATCACAAGGGTAAGGTTAAAGAGTATGGGCTTGTTTCACTTGTTGAAGAATCCAAGGCGATGATCACAAAGACTCCACCAAAACTCAAAGATCCAGGTTGCTTTACTATTCCTTATAAAATTAGTAATATTGCATTTAATAAAGCTTAATAAAGCTTTGTGTGATATAGGTGCAAGTGTGAGTCTAATGCCTTATTCCATATACAAGAAGATAGATGTTGGTAATTTGATGCCTACTACCATGTGTCTTTCTATGGCGGATAAATCTATCAAGTATCTACTAGGAGTTCTTGAGAATATTCCTACCAAGGTGGGAAAGTTTATAATCCCAGCTGATTTTGTTATGATGGACATGGAGGAGGACCCCAAAATTCCTATATTATTGGGGAGGCCATTTTTTATGACCGTGAGAGTGGTTATTGATATGACAAATGGAAAAATTAAGGTGGAAGTGAATGATGAGTCCATTATTTTTGATGTTTTTAAAATAATTAAGGAAGCATCACCTATTGAAGTTTATGAAAGGATTAATTCACTTGACATCATTGACGAATGTGTAAATGATGTTGTACATGAGTGTGTGGGTCAAGACCCTTTGGCGATTTGTATATCATAAGGGGCTGATGAGAAACATTCCAATATGGAGGTTGTGGCTTATGTAAGAATGTTGGAATCGACTCCATATGCCTTTCCTTATAAGCATCAAAGATATGAGCCACTAAGGAAGGAGGATGATCCTAAGCCTTCCTCACAAAGTGATAAACCTAATTTGGAGCTAAAGCCTTTGCCCTCCACTCTAAGGTACGCATTTCTTGATGCTAAATCTCATTTTCCTTTTATTGTAAATTCTTCATTACCTAATAATGAGGTAAATGCTTTGTGTGTTATGTTGAATAAATATAAGGGAGTGATAGGATATTTAATTAATGATTTAAAAGGACTAAGCCCAATTATTTATATGTACAAAATCCTTTTAGAGGATGATGTCAAGCCTACCATCGAAGCACAAAGGAGGCTAAATCCCACTCTTAAGGAAGTGGTTAGAAAAGAAGTAATTAAGTTGCTTGACAATGGGATTATATATGCCATTAGTGATAGTAAATGGGTAAGCCCTATTTAAGTTGTTCCTCAAAAGGGTGGCTTGACTATTGTACAAAATGAATATAATGATCTAGTGCCTACTAGGACTATCACGGGTTAGCATTTGTGCATTGATTATAGAAAATTAAATAAAGCAACTAGGAAGGATCATTTCCCATTACCCTTCATTAATCAAGTTCTAGAGAGATTAGCCAACTTTTCTTATTTTTGCTATCTTGATAGGCTTAGTGGCTTTTATCAGATTCCTATTCACCCTAAGGACCAAGCTAAGACTACCTTTACATGCCTCTGCAGTACTTTTTCCTTTAGGCATATGCCTTTCAGCTTATGTAATGCTCATGCAACTTTTCAAAGATGCATATTTTTAATATTTAGTGATTTGATTGATGGTTGAGTGGAGGTTTTCATGGATGATTTTAGTGTTTATAGTTCTAACTTTGCAAATTGTCTAGAAAATCTTTCTAAATTTCTTGATAGGTGTAAGGAGCATAGACTAGTACTTAATTAGGAGAAGTGTCACTTCATGGCACAAAAAGGGATTATTCTTAGGCATTTAGTCTCACAAAGAGGTATTGAATTTGATAAAGCAAAGATAGAAGCGGTTTCTAATATTCCACTTCCAAAGTGTGTTAAAGATATAAGGAGCTTTCTTGGACATGCGGGTTTTTATAGAAGATTTTTTCAAGATAGAAAAGCCATTATGCAAACTACTTGCTAAGGAGGCTGTTTTCGAGTTTGATGATGCATGTGTTGATGCATTTGAAACTTTAAAGAAAGCTCTTATTTCAGCGCCTGTTTTACAACCACCTAATAAAGAGCAACCATTTGAAATCATATGTGATGCAAGTAATTTTGCGGTAGGGGCTGTTTTGGGACAAAAAAATGAAGGCAAGCCTTATGTCATTTACTATGCTAGCAAACTACTTTATAATGCTCAAATTAACTATATCACCACAGAAAAAGAGTTGTTGGCTATTGTTTATGCATTTGACAAATTTAGAGCATATCTTGTGTGGTAAAAGGTCATTGTGTATTCCGACCATGCTGCCCTCAAGTATCTTCTAAGTAAGAAGGATGCAAAACCTAGGCTCTTAAAGTATATTCTAATGCTTTAAGAGTTTGATTGGGAATTGAGAGATAAGAAAGGAAGTGAGAACCTTGTTACGGATCATCTATCTATGCTAGATCAAGAGGGATTAAATAAGTATGATGATAGTGTGCCAATTAATGAGACATTTCATGGTGAACATCTTCTTAGTTTGGCATTTAAGGAACTTTCATGGTTTGTGGATATTGTAAACTATCTTATGAGTGAAGTTCTTCCTTATGGGCTGGATTATAGATAAAAGAAGAAATTTTTGCATGATAGCAAATTCTATTATTAGGAGGAACCATTGCTTTACAAGAGATATGGAGATGGCTTGATTAGAAGGTGTATTCCTCAAGATGAAGTTCAAGATGTTTTGAGACATTGTCACTCCTTAGATGTAGGTGGACACTTTGGTGCATCAAAAACAGCCTCTAAAGTACTTCAATCTGGTTTTTGATGGCCTATATTATTGAAGGATACTAGAGATTTTGTGCTTGTATGTGATAGGTGCCAAAGAATGGGTAATATATCTAGAAAATATGAGATGCCTTTGAAAGGAATTCTTAAAGTTGAGATTTTTGATGTTTAGGGAATAGACTTCATAGGTCCATTTCCTAGTTCTTTAGACTACAAGTATATTTTGGTCATCATTGATTATATCTCAAAGTGGGTGGAAGCAATATCAACCATTACTAATGATGCAAAAGTTGTTAAAAAGATGCTCAAGAAAATCATTTTTCCAAGGTTTGGAACTCTTAGAGTATTAATTAGTGATAGTGGTTCACATTTTTGTAATCAAGTGATTGAAGCTCTTTTAAAGAAATGTGGGGTAACACATAAGGTTACTACTCCATATCAACCACAAACAAGTGGGAAAGTTGAGGTGAGTAATAAAAAAGATTAAATGGATTCTAGAGAAAATGGTTTCTTCTTCAAGGAAAGATTGGGCATTAAAGTTAGATGATGCCTTATGGGCATATAGGACAGCCTTTAAAACCCCAATTGGCCTTACCCCCTACTAATTAATCTAAAGGAAGTTTTGTCACTTACCTGTGGAACTTGAACATAAGGCATATTGGGAAACAAGGGCTTTGAATTTTGATTTGAAGACAACGGGTATGAAAATGCTACTGTAACTTAATGAGTTAGAGGAGTTAAGAATGAATGCTTATGAAAATGGGAATTTGTATAAGGATCATACTAAGTTGTGCCATGATAAGTATATAGCTAAGAAAGAATTTTATGAGGGAGAAGTTGTACTACTTTACAATTCAAAATTAAAATTATTTCCTGGAAAGTTGAAGTCAAGATGGTCGGGGTCCTTTAAGGTTATCAAGGTTCATACTTATGGAGCAATTGAAATTGCTAATGATAAGGGGGAAATCTTCAAGGTGATTAGCCATCGTCTCAAGCCATATTTGATTGATGAAGTAATTGATCATGGGAAGTTAATCTCTCTCTTTACACCTTAAGTTAGCAAAGGTATGGTCAAGCTATAGACCACTAAATGTAGCATGGTATTCTTCTCACATTTTAATTCTTTTTATTTATTTCTTTAGGATAGTTTATTTTCATGTCATTTTTTTTCTTTTTCTTTAATTTGTTTGAACCACATTATAGCATTGTTAGTATTAAGATATTAGTAGTCATTACTTTTCGGGTATTGAATTTTTATTTAGTTTCTATCATTTATGTACTAGTAATTTCTTTTAGCATTTTCTTTATCTTTAGTTTTTCTTTTTTACGTTTTTATTTAGACACATACACATTTTTATTTTTTTTATTTAGTTTCATTAAATCTAATGTGCCTTGTTTTTAATTTGGCTCTGTGCCAAGTCGGCAGCCATGCTGACTCGTTACAGAGCCTAATGGTGCCGAGTCGGCACTACCATACCAACTTGTCCCCCCTCACAGCACTCAAGCCTTAATTAACTAGGTGTGTCATAAGTCGGCACTGCCATGCTGACTCATGACAGTGAGGCATGGTGCCGAGTTGGCACGAAATCCTTCTACACATATATACTTTTCCTTTATTGTTTACATGTTTTCTTTTCATTTGTTTTTATATTGTTTTCTATATTCATTTCACATTTATTTTCATCAACTTTTCTCTCTCTTTTCTTTTATCTTATTGTTATAATAACTCCCAAAAATTTGAATAAATTTTAAAAGTCATGCCCTTTCCTAATAAAGGTCATGTCCTTTTATCTTTCTCTACACTCCTTATCTTTATATCTATTAATAACTCCCTTGATTACTTATTTTTTTATTCTCTTCTACTTCCTTCCTTCCCTACACGTTTTTCTTTTTCTTACCCAACACCTTTATTTTTCATTCTTATTTTCATTTCTTTATACCACCATCTTCCTTCTCTCATATACTAAGCCATTCACTTTTTTATTTTCATATATTTTTTCTCTTATAGCCGATCCTCTACACCCCTTTCTTCTTATTTTCTTTTTCCTTTCTTCCATACTTTCTTTTCTTCCCTTCTCTACACCATTTTCTATTCCTACCAACATATCTGACCACCTCTTCATTTCCTCTCCATAAATTATTTGAAATAGGTAAGACAATAGGATCTTCATTTTCAAGGCCTAGAAAGGATCATCAAGAAGAGGAGCATATAGAGGAGGATTTGGCAACCACTTGCAAGGCTAAGTTTCCCATTCTTTGACATGAAGAAGGTGATAGATTCACTACTCTTAAGTTTAGGGAAATTATTTCTTATAAGTATATTCCCTCTTCTTTACTTCAAGATATTGGCATGCATAAATCTTTTACTCAATTATTGACTACTTGTGGACTTAAAAAGTTTATTTTCATGTAAGAACACACTTATATTGAATTGATTACTGAATTCTATACATCCTTAGAGGTTAACCCAAACAATTCCCATATTCTTGAGTTTAGGATGTTAGGCAAGAACCTCCAACTTACTTATTCTTACATGCAAAGGGTCTTTGGTTTTAAGAAGGATGGAATGTGTAATATTCCTAAATCTTTTAATGTTGATGAGTTTTAGACATATTTAACTGATTTGCCACCTCCTTTTCAACTAAAGAAGGGGAATGCAATGTTTATCAAAGACTTGACATTTTAGCGATTACACAAAATTCTTGCATGTGTTGTTTTTCATAAGTCTGAATTTAATAGAGTTTCCGTACAATGATTATTTTTGATATGGTGTATTCATAACTAAAAGCAAGTGTGTTAGACTTACTGGATTTTTAATCAACTTCTCACCTGTACTACACGTAAGGATGCTCCACTAACATATGGTCATATTGTCATTATTATTACTAAAACTCTTAATATCAACTTTGATGATTTTCCTCGTGTTGTTAAGTGTTTTTATTTTACTAAGCAAGCTTTTGTGAGAGGTGAGGTTGTGGATGCTTCTTTTCGCTTGATCCTAGTATATACTAGGTCTTGTTAGAAGGGGATTACACATCCACACATTACGGAGGAGCATGCTGAGGTTGCTGAACATAAAAAGGATCCAAATGTGGGAGATGAGGAGCATCAAGAGGAGGCACCCCATGCTAATGTCCCTCTTCTTCCTTACCTTATGCAAGGTGGTGCAAGTGGCTCATCTAGTAGTGGCTTGCACATTTGGCAGCAAGTTTTAGAGAACTAAAAGGAGATGTAACATCAATTAAGTGGAATGGAGGCTTTTAACTGCCAGCTTGATCGCCGCCAAAGGAGGATGGAATACAAAATGAATCAATATTTTGCTCGGTGCGGCTACACCATTGAGTCTCTTCCACCATCTTCTTTGGAGGATTGAGGGAGTTTATCTTACCATTGAGTCTCCTCCACCATCTTTTTTGGAGGATTGAGGGAGTTTATCTTTTTTATTTCCTTTATATTTAGGATTCACATTGGGGACAATGTGAATTTTTAAGTGTGGGGGAGGGGTTATTAGTAGTTAGGATTATTAGTAGCTAGTAGTTAGTTTTTCATTTAAGTTATTTTGCATGTATTTTTATGCTTTATTTTATCTTCTCCATATTAATAAGTAGTTTCTTTTCTAAGTTCATCTTTATTTTGATTAAGGTTTTATCTTTAAATTCCATGTTAATAATTAACTTTTTATGCTCAAGTGGTAGAATTTTAGAGTTTCATTTAGTATAGGTTTTAAGTTTTTCTTTTTATCCCTTTTTATTATTTTCAAAATCTAGAGAATGCTTAGTCACTTTTCTAACTAAGCTTAGGGCTAGAATGTTAAGTCTTTAAGCTTAGGTTCTAAGGATTTATGTAGCCTTAGGGAAACTATAGCCATATTACAAGTAACTAGCTTTTCAATAATGGATGAGGACACGAAAAAAATTTTTAAAAAAATGAAAAATGAAAAATTTTGAAAAAAATAAAAAGAGCAAAATTGATACTTGTTGATGTAATGCATTTCGAGTAAGTTGTACGTAAGTGAGTATGATCCTTAATTACATTCATTCGAAAAGAGTGTATGACATCACAAGTACTAAAAAATTATTAATGGGATGGAGCATAAAATGCACCCACTAGTAAAAAAAAGAGTAAGTGAGTGTGCTTAATCTTTATCCCAATGGTTATTTTCTTCTTGGAATTCTTAAATTTAAAGAGTGAACATTTTGACTAGATAGATTGGTTAGCACCTTGACTTTATATTTTTGATTTTGTTCTTAATAAATTGGAATAAATTATTAAACTTATTACTTATGCTATGAAACTTATTTTCTCTACTATCGTTGAGCATTGAAAGTTAGTTGTTGACTATTTTTTTCTTACACTTCTTTCATGGTTAAGATAACTTATTAAGGATAACTACATCTATTTTAGAGAAGATAAATTTTTTGTTGTTTTTTCACTTAGATCTTTATTTCTTGCTTGAGGGCAAGCGAGGTCTAAGTGTAGGGGAATTTGTTAGTATGCAAAATAGCATAGTCCTTTAGGATAATTATGTTGATTTTTTCTTAGTTTTCATTTGCATTTTGTTTAATTATTACATTGTTGTTGTTAGTTTTATTGCTTTTATGTTATTTTTGTGATTTTTAGGTCCTTTTAGGTTAATCTCATGTTTTAAGGTGGATTGGAGTGCATTAGAGTAAAGATTTATATATAAAAAGTCAAAGGAAGCATGCAAGGGTTGGTGCCGACTCGTTCCCGAGTTGCTGAGTCGTGACGACAAGGAGCTGTGCCAAGTCATTCTAAGTGCCTGAGGAAGACCATGCCGAGTCACCACCTTATGCCTAGTCATGACAGAGCATGGCTGTGCTGACTCTAGCCTGAGTCGGCAAGGTGGTACCGAGTGGTTTCAACACCCCTTCATTGTACCCTTTCACATTTATAGCCTTTTGGAAAGAGCACAAATTAGGATGTTTGAGAGGTGTATAAATATATGTATTAACTTTGTTTTAGACATGAAAAACACTTAGTTTATATTTTAAAAGTATTAGTATTGTTTAGTTTTTGTTGTTAGAAAAAAATTCTAAGTGTCAAGTGAAGATATTTGCAAGGAAGTCAAGGAATACATCAACAAGGCTATCTATTTTCAAGTAACTTCCTGGAGAGTATTGAAGAATTGATCAATCACCATTTCTATTTTCTTTCTCTCTTTCTCTCTAATTAGTTGCTTAATGTTTAATTTAGTTTCTTATTATTATTTGATTGTGACTATCATGTATCTTGACTAAGTGCTTATTTGTTAGAATTGCAAGGATGAATTAATTAATGAACTATATTTTTATCTTTTATGTTGCATGACTGATTTAATTTTAATTGAGTGTTAGAATGTGTTATGTATGTTTGATCACCATATATGACTTGTTAATCAAATGTATACAATGAGAATTGGGACATTTTGGTGGAAATGTAATTAGAATTATTTAAAGGATAGGAAAGTACTTGGAGACAAGAAATCTACTTTTTGGGATTAAAGAATTAGCATAGAATTTCATAGTTTTTGTTTATCTCTATAATGTCATGAGAGTGCTTGTATACTCTAGATGAAAATACCCTTAATTAACAATGAGAGTTGTTCTTAAAGACTTTAAGTCATATTCTCCAAGCATTGCATGTATTTATTTATTTGTTGCTTTGTAGTTCTTGATTAATTCTGAATTGTGGTTCTAATGAACCTTATTTGAACTTGTTGTTAGTATTTAGATTAATTAGTGTAGTTAGTCATTCTTTAGCAATTTTAGGTATAGTTAGAGCAATTCAACATCTTCTTGGTATATCATATACCTATCCATCTAAGTATCTATTCAGTTAATACAAAATTGCTCTAAATTTCCGAGTGTTCGACACCTTACTTGCTCTATACTTAGTCTTATAGACTAGGGTATTATATTTTACCCACATCATAAGGTGGAAATAATTTTAATTAGTTTCAAAATGTCCCAGTCATCGATTATTCCTATTATTTCTTGCGATAGCATTATAGTCTGTCTACTCACTAGGTATTTTCTTGAGAAAATACTCACCGCTCTACTTTTATTTTCTTTTCAACATAAAATATAAATTGCATATATTGTACATAAAATGGCTATTCACTGGATAGCCATGACTTACGATGTTGTCGGGGAAGAGATGGAGGTTCATTATTTTATCCGACATGATGCTGACACTATTGTATCTTTGAGAGCATCTTTAGAGCCTATCACTGTAGACTATCACACTTACACAAAGTGATAAGACTTCTTAGATGGCTGTATGACGGTCGTGACAGTGACTCATGCGACCATACCGAGGGTTTGAGTCTCCTTAACCTGGACTTAGTAGCATCCAGACTCTCTTTTCTTTTGTGGATGGACTTGTGATGAAGAGTAACTGCATTTTTGTTGTAGTTACTATGATACTCTCTAGGGCTAGTTAGGCCTTCATGCTGGGTAGATGGGTTATATTTATTTTTAGTGTATATTTGTAGATATTCTTGTATAACCCTTTCTCCCTTTTTAGCCCTCTTGTGACAGAACACTAAATATGTATATTATACCAGTTCATGGATTGTTAATCTTGCCATCGTTCTTATTTATTCTTGGATGAATTCTATTAGTAATTTATATATATATATGTTTTCTGATAGCTGAATGATATGAAAATTTGGATAATAAAGTAATGATAGGTTTTAACTTAGAAGTGACACCTTTTCACGTTGGTACCTTAGGCAGATAGTAATGGAGTATAGTGTTGACCGATGAAGATGCTGGTGGCGAGGGGTATCACATCAGGTGAAATAGGACCCACTATGTCATATGAGCAATTTTTAAAGGTGGTTTCACTACTGTTAGTGGAAGGTCCTATTTGGACCACTTTTGATAAAGGTCGATTTAGGAAAGAAATATTAAGGGATTTTTACAAAAGTAAACTAAAACTGGAAAAAATATTAAAAATACAGTTCACTTTTTTTCTTTCAAAACTAACTTTTTCACAAAAAAAAAAATGGTGTTCATGCAAAAAAAAAATTTAAATATGGTGTTCTCCAAATACAATAGCAAAACAAAAGGAGGCAAATACAAATCTCGGATTAAGAGTCCAAATGTAAAATAACTACCAATTATCTATCTTATCTATACCACTACTAGAAAATTTTAATAACACAATCTCTAATACCTCTAAAAAAAGCTAAATACAAGATAATTTCTAACACATATATTTCACTTTTAAAAATTTTAACTAATTCATGTACTCAAAATTTTGTAATATTTAAAGAAAAATAGAGTTATAAAAAAAAATTAAAACAACTAAAAAATACCAGAAAATAACTTGAGAATAATAGATATGAACATTTTTTTTGAATTATGTAAAACACACACACACAAAAGGTAATTAAGTAATTATATTTGAATTAATTGGAGCTGATCATAAAAACTCCAAATTGGAGCTGATATGAATAGTAGCTGATAGGGTCTTCACAGCTATCAGCTCTCCTCTAACAGATATGCCAAACACCCTCATAGTCATAGGGTCTGTTTGGCTAAGTTGTTGCTGATATTTGTTAGCTGATAGTTGGTAGCTAATTAATATTAAATGTTTGGTAAAACTATTTATAGCTGTTACCATTTATGTGTTTAATGACTATTTTAAAATTTTCAAAATTTGCATTCATTATTCTTTTATTATTTATGTGTTCAATTTTATTCAATTATATATGTTAATTTTGAAAAATATTTGATATTTATGATTTTAAATATTAAAAATAATATAATTAAATACAATAAAACTATATAATAATTTTTTAGTAATTATTTTAAAATTTTCATAACAAAAAAATATTCATATAAAAATAAATATAATAAATTTGTGTATCTAAAAAAATTGTTCAAAAGAATTATTTAAGAAATACGAAAGTAAAAAATTAATTTAAAAAGTATGGAGAGAAAAATTAACATCTAAAAATATAGCCATTAATTTAATTAACAGACAAAGACATTTAAGTAATTATATTTAAATAAAAAAGAATAATTAAGTAATTATATTTGAATTAATTAGAGCTTTTCATGAAAAATTCTAAATTGAAACTGATATGAATAGGAGCTGATAGTTGTCCTAACAGCTATCAGCTCCCCTTTAATAGCTATGTTAAATACCTTTATACTGCGTTGATATTTGTATAATAATGTATAAGTTAAAAAAGAATTTACTTGTTGATATTGATAATTTTTAAAGGAAAAGGAATGTTATTCAATTCACTTGCATATAATATATAATTTTCTTCAGTAATAAAGTAAAATTTCATATTTATTTAAAAATAAAATATTTTTCAAATTTAATAAAGAAAACAAAAAGAAAAATTGAAGATTCCGAACGACTTGAGCACAAGCATACGGATTGTGTTTTATTATGTGGGGACCAGTAATAATAGAACAACAAATTTTGAATTATTATAAGGGATCTTTAAAAAAATATATTAAAAACTACTTCCATTTTTAAAAGTGCCACAACTTTAATTTTTTTTCAAAAATATCAACTCCTACAAATAAATAAATAATAAAAAAAAAACTTTTCAAAAGTACCACAAAGCAAAAAATAAAATAAAATCTTTTTCCTATTTTTTCCTTTTCCCATTCTTTTTTCATTTTTTTTTATTTTTATTTTTTTCTGTGCTCTCTTTTTTTTTCTCTTTTCTCCTTCTTTTTTCATTTTTTTTAATATTTTTCTTTTTTTTTCCTCATCTTATTTTTTTTAAAAAAAATTTCTCCTCGACTTTTCTTATTTTTTCTCATGCTTTCCTTCTTTTTTATTTTTCCTTCTCTCCTTTTTTATATTTTTCTCATTGTTTTTCTTTTTTCTTTTTTTTCTCATCCCCTTTTTTTCTCTCTTTTTTTATTTTTATTTTTTCTTATTTTTTTCATGCTTCCTTTCTTTTTTCCTTTCCTTCCTTTTTTTATTTTCTCCTTTTTTTTTCCTTCTCTCCTTCAACTTTCCTTTCCCTCTTTTTTTTTTTAAAAAAAAAAATTCTCCTTTTTTTTTCCTCATCCCCTTCTATTTTTTCTTTTCCTCCTCCTTTTATTTTTTCCTTTCCCATTTCTTTTTATTTCCTCTTATTTCTTCCCTTCTCTCCTTTTTTTTTTCCTTTTCCTCTTTTTTTTTTCTTTCCCTCTTTTTTTATTTTTTTCCTCCTCCTCTTCTTTTTTCCTTTCCCATTTTTTTAATTTTTATTTTCTTCTTATTTGTTCCCTTCTCTGCTTCTCTCCTATGTTAGCAGTTTTGTTTATCATGATAGAAATATAAATTTGAAAGGCATGCAACTTGAAATATTTTTCGTTTACTTTTATTTTCTTTTTGTATATTTTTTATTTATTTTTGTATATCTTCAATTTATTTTTCATAAATAAAACTACCTCTTAAACTTTTATTCAGGTTCATTATTATTACTATTTGTTTTATTACAAACAACCTCATGGCTAATATATTAGCAGTTTTATTCATCGTGATTGGAATACAAATTTGAAAGGCATGCAACTTGAAATATTTTTGTTTAATTTTGGTTTATTTTATGTATATTTTTAGTTTATTTTCACATATCTTCAATTTATTTTTCGTATATGAAACTATCTCTTACACTTTTATTCAGGTTCATAAAGAATATTGAAAAATCTTATTATATTTTTCATTATCTTTGACTGAATATATTATCATTATTCTTACTATTTATTTTATTATGTATAACCTCATGGCTGCTATGTTAGCGGCTTTATTCATCGTAACTGGAATACAAATTTGAAAGATATGCAAGTTGAAATATTTTTCATTTAATTTTGGTTTATTTTCTATATATTTTTAGTTTATTTTCGTATATTTTCAGTTTATGTCTGTATATAAAACTATCTCTTACACTTTTATTCGGGTTCATAAAGAATACTGAAAAATCTCATTATATTTTTCATTATCTTTGATTGAATATATTATTATTATTATTATTACTATTTATTTTATTATAGTTAACCTCATGACTGCTATGTTAGCATTTTGTTCATCGTGACTGGATTAAAAAATTGCAAGGCCTGAAAGTTGAAATATTTTTCTTCTAATTTTGGTTTATTTTCCAAATTGTTTTATTTATTTTCGTATATCTTCAGTTTATTTTCCGTATATGAAACTATCTCTTACACTTTTTTTTCAGGTTCATAAAGAATATTGAAAAATCTCATTATATTTTTCATTATCTTTGATTGAATATATTATCAATATAATTACTATTTGTTTTATTATAGATAACTTCATGGCTGCTATGCTAGTGATTTTATTCATCGTGACTAGAATACAAAATTAAAAGGCATACGAGTTGAAATATTTTTCATTTAATTTTGGTTTATTTTATGTGTATTTTTTATTTATTTTCATATATCTTCAGTTTATTTTTCGTATATGAAACTATCTTGTACACTTTTATTCAAGTTCATGAAGAATACTGAAAAATCTCATTATATTTTTCATTATCTTTGATTGAATATATTATTGTTATTATTACTATTTATTTTATCATATATAACCTCATAGCTGCTATGTTAGTGGCTTTATTCATCGTGACTAAAATACAAATTTGAAAGCTTGCAAGTTGAACTAC
>CATIWO010233140.1:0-15381 GCA_949673435.1 Macaranga tanarius | reverse complement strand
TTCTATATGTGTGATCCTATAGGTTCACATAACGTTGGCAATGGGCCTCCAATCCAATTGGTAGCCCATAAGTCATAAGTGGCCTCTAGTAAGACATTATGACTACCTAAGTCATGTGAAAGTCAGTAATCTGATTTAACCTATTTAACAATAATATTACAGTCCTTTTGTACACGATGTCTTAGATTAAACATAAAGCATAGTTTATGTTATCCTTAATAATTCAATTATTTCTCGATCTCAATTAGACTAAAATTGATAACTCCTTATCAATCGATTTCAAGCATGCTCATGCATTTACATTCAGTCTAATTTATCGAGGGGCCTACAGATATCCTCCTCATAATTAGTGAGGGACAAATTCATTCTTAATCACTCATACTCCTCACATGATTCATTTTATATCCAATCACAATCTATTACATCATCCTGTTAAAGATAACATTAGAATGTGTCAAAATATAAAACTCATCATGCAGGACTCTATGATGATCTTAGGTCAGAGGACTACAATAATATCATTGCAATGAGAATAACTTATGATAATTATCCATGTAGTATTCTCATAGTGTGTCAATCCAGTACGTCCTATATACCTATGACTTGACTTTGTATCTCGTATACATGATTAGTAAAACATGATCATCAGTCAACCTCCTACTAGTCTTTATTCATTATTTTCCCACAATAATGATCGAATAGGGATGATTTAGAATATAACTCAGTTACTATCTAAGAGATTTACTATCAAGTCACACACTTGATGATTTTAAATAGAGTTAAACATTCATGGAATAGAGTCAATATGATAAAATGCTTCTTTATTATAATGATGTAAAATAGACAAAGTCATAATATGGACATAATACTATTGGCCTAGGGCACATCACTAACATCTTAATGCAACACAACAGACCCATTGCATTCATCAGTGAGAAGCTAAGTGGAGCAAGTCTTAACTACCCGACATATGACATGGAATTTTACTCCTTGGTAAGATTTTTGAAGACATGGCGACATTTTCTTTGTTACAAGAAATTCATAATCCACACCGACCATAAGTTCTTCAAATATCTCAAAGGATAAAGGAAGCTAAGTAGAAGACATGCAAAATGGGTGGAATTCATTGAATCTTTTCCTCACATCATGAAATTCAAGTAAGGTAAATAAAATGTAGTTACTGATGCACTTTCAAGAAGGTATGCCTTGATTTCTAATCTTGATGCAAAATTTTTGGGTTTTGAGTACATTAAAGACTTATACAATTTTGACCTTGATTTTGCTAATGTTTACGAGGCATGTGAGAAAGGGGGTTTT
Source organism: Macaranga tanarius (assembly GCA_949673435.1). Lineage (NCBI taxonomy): Eukaryota > Viridiplantae > Streptophyta > Magnoliopsida > Malpighiales > Euphorbiaceae > Macaranga > Macaranga tanarius. The sequence continues at coordinate 14,064 of CATIWO010233140.1, read as the reverse complement.
GACAAGTTCTTTAGACATGATGGGTTTCTTTTAAAACAAAATAAGTTAATTATACCAGCAAACCAAGGATTCATTAACCATACATGGAGGTCCAATGATAAAGTCTAGAGCTAAAAGGATGAAAGAGGCCTTAACCACTTTAATGGTCCAGATTTGGAAGAAACTAAGATAGCCAAGATTGGGCCACGAATCTTAAAATTCAAGAAGAGCCTAAAATGGTCAACATGATCTATGCAAGCCTAAATCCATATTAAAGTGAACCACTTAGTCCATTTTGATGAATAAAAGGCCATTTAGCCATAATTTGTGGGCTTATTTTATGTTAATTTGAGTTTTAGTTATGTTGGGCTTGCAAATTGAGCATTTGTTCTATTTCAGCCCATTAGAACTAGATTTTTATTTGATCTTATTTTATTTTATTTCAGAGTTACAAGAGAGATAATGAGAAGTTAATGCATTTAATGCATTAATGTGATAGAGGGGCGGTAACATACAATAAATGGCGTTGTAAATGACTAGTATTATGGCTGATATTCATTAGGCAAGTTACAAATTTACTAATGTATATATCACTCTAGCTCTAGCCTTGAACACTATATAAACAAGGCTACTCTCTCATCAACACATCTACAATTTGAATGAAAATTTCAGAATACACTTATGAGTGTTTTGCTTTTAATTTCTTATTTGAACTTTGGAACTTATCAACCTAATTTCAGCTTGTGGCATTCAAAATCCAAAATCTTTGTTTTCTTTTAACTTATCAACCTTGTTTGTGGCATTCTAAAAAAATCGAAGTGTTATTCTAATTAATTTTATCAAACTCTATTACTATAGTGGTTAGAATAGTTATTCATTCTTTATTCTTGAAAGATCCAACCTGTGACATTATTGTTAGGGGGTATTAATTTGCATTCCATATGTATCATAACTCCTTAGTTATTTGGGTATATGGTTACTAAATTGATGATTTCCATCACCTAAATTCTAAAGATTACTTTTTGTCACTTTATATGGATTAAACAACTAATTTTTGATTAAATACTAAAACTAAACCTAAATTATTTCTGAATGCAAAATAACTTAGATAAAACCTAATTAAACACAATTTAATTGAAATTAACCAAATAATTACACAATAATTCATAGAACTAACTAAATATTAACTTAAAATATACCCAAAAAATGAGTTTATCACTTCTCTTATCCTTTTCGAAGAATTAAACAAGCTTTTGGTGAATATAAAAAGAAAAAAAAGGTAACTAACACTCATCCTCACTATATTTTACAATTGATTCCACAGTTATTACTAATTTTTAATATATCACTTAAAATTCTCTGAATTTTGGTTGAATTTTATAGAAATTTTTTAAGCCATTTTTATCTAATCCCTTATAAGTGTGTTGACATAACAATATAAATGGTATATGTTTTTATTTAACTTTTTTAAAAATAAAATCTAAATCAAATGTAAATGTGATAAATGTGTTTGTAGCACATGCCTCACTTATTCTTTTTCCTTATACTTGTTTCATATTTTTATAATTTTTTATCATTCTTTTTAAAAAATGTTCTTGAAAAGTTGAATTTTTACTTTTACTACAGAACAATTGTTGGTAGCGATGACCGTTGAAGTATTAAAAAATAATATACTTAAGAGTGTGAGCGAGCCAAAAACCATAGAGGCTATTATGCACTATAAATGGTTATGACCGTGATATGAAAAGGACCTAATATCGTGAGGAACAGAGTGAGAGGCTTTTAAAATTTCTAGAGAAACTTCATAAAATAAGTCATCACCTAATACTCAAGCCATTACCATATTGTTTGATGTTGAGTATGAGATACTCAAGCCATTATCATATTGTTTGATGTTGATAGTTAGTGGAGAGTGTAGAAACAACCAACTCACAACTCCATTTGCACATTTGAGAGCATTTTGATATTCTATCAAAAAGAGAGAAAATGATTGAGAGTGTCTTCTTCCTTCTTCTTCTTCTTCAGGTGTAAAGAATTGAAATATACATAAAGGTTGTGTGATTTCTATTAAAAGCTATTAGTGTACAAGAGTTGTACAACCTCAAGTACATCATCTATTAGAGGTTGCTTCCTTGTTCCATACATCCAAACTTGGAGGGTTCTTGCAAGCACCTTGGGTCAAAGAGGAGAGGCTTATGAATAGAGCTTCACTATCCTTGGAGATCTTCATTGTGCAATCCGTGTGTATCAAGCTAGAGGCTTCACATTTGGGGAGCTAGGAGCTTGTAAATCAACATCAACTAAAGCTCATCAAGTGTACTACCAACTTTGAGTTTTGTAAGTGTTACCAAACCCTTAGTTGCTAGGGCTTGTGTTGTGAATGCATGACTTGGTTGATTATTAATATATCATGTTGTTCTTAATGCATGTTTAGTTATGTATTTGCCATGTGATATGATCTATGGGCATGGATGAGTTTTGTGTTTGATGCAAATGTTGCATGTAATCAAAATTTGTAAATTCTGTATTTTTTATTGTTACATGATTACACATTCCTTCAAGTGGTATCAGAGCCTATTATCACATGATCTACATGCTAAAAATGTTGATAATTACAAGTGTAGTGATTATACATGTTGATATTTGCAAGTCTTATGAATATATTGATTAAACATGTTAATGGTTGTAAGTGTTGTAATCATTTAGTTCATTTATGAGTTGCTTTACATGCTAAAAATGTGAATTACAAGTGTTGTGATTGAGCATTTGAATGGGTACAAGTCTTTTGGCCTTTGTTACAAGTGTTGTAACTTTAAATAGTGTGTTTTGGTGTGTTTTTTGGTGGTGTGCAGTCTGTACACGGCCAGGAACACGGCCATGTCCCTGGCCATGTTATACTATGCCTAAAAATCAAAAGGGGACATGGCCGTGTGCATGGCCATGTTCAAGGCTGTCCAAATTGATAATAATGCTTGAAAATGCCCCCTTTTATGCACAAAACACACTATATGCATCTTGGACAATGTTATACACATGTATGCTTGACTTGCTACATTAAATAACATACAATAGTTGTAATTTTATTGAATGTATGTTTGTCATTCATACAAGGATTAATCATGGACTTAGTTTACATTTTTGGCTTATAATAATAATTAAGTTTATTATTACGATTATATAATTAAGTGTTAGTTGCATAGATTAAATTATTTTCCTTGGTATGCCAAGGATTGAATGTAAGATTGAAGAGTTCAATTGGAGGCCCATTCAACCTTGGAGGCTTGGAGGTAAGGCCCATGATGATGGTAACTAAGGAGGCTCATGGAATGAAGGCTTTTCTTGGGCTAGGCCCACTTATAATTATTCTAAGAGTTAGAATAGAATTAGGAAAGGCCCATGATCACTCCTTATTTATGCATCCATCTTGTATGTTCAATGTATATATATGATATATATGTTGAGGCATGCTATGTATGTACGTGATATGTATATAGATGAATGTATATTGGCTTGCAATGTATGTATGAGATATGTATGTTAAAAAATGGCTAATGTGCAAAGTGAGACCTTAATTTAAATTGACCAAAAAATCTTCCAACTAAATTTAGGTCTAGGCTCTCTATTAGAGCAATAACTTGTATGGTTTTGGGCTTATGTACATTGGCTATGGATACATAGAAGTGTACATAAGGCCCAAGAGATTCATGTAGTGTTTTTGTTAAGCATGAGATGTTGTGGGTGTATGGATACACTATAGGCGAAGAATGGCAAATAGGCATACTTGAGGTTTGCAGTGTTCAAATCCATACACTTAACTGATCCAATGGTATGGACCTAACTAATGTCAAAGGCCAAGAATGGCAATTAGGCGTACCTGAGGCCCGTAATATTAGGAGCCGGATTAATGGAACCTCATATGAGATGTACAAGAGTTGTCCACTTAATGAGAACTAATATTCCAAGAATAGCAATGTGTACCTGAGGGATATTAGTGCCCCATTAAGAACTCCATTACCCACTAAAAATCCATCCAATAAGGGATTTCCGTTTCCTATTTAGAAGTGTAGGATGCGCCAAGTTAGTGGGAGACTATTATAATTAAAGACCAAATCTAATGGAGATAACAAGGACTACAACTAATCAATCTTGTTACCTTTTGCAGAAATTGATAACATGAGACCTTCAAACCCACTTTCAATCATACTTGACAATAATAGGCTCACGGGCTGTAATTTCATTGACTGGCTTAAGAACCTAAAAGTCCTTTTAGCTTCTAAAAAAATACTCTATGTGATAGAGTAAAGCATACCCGTATCACTTCCCAAAAATGTTTCACAAGAGGAGCACGATACTCTTGCTAAATGAAAGGATGATGATATGCAAGCACATCGCATAATGCGGGCTTCCTTGACCACTGATTTACATCGACAATATGAGAAGTACACAAGTGCAAGGGAAATCCTACTACACCTACAAGAGTTGTTTGGTAAGCATAGTAGGATCGCTAGGTATGAGATATCTAAGTGTCTTTCTCATGCTAAGATGAGAGAGCGAGAGGATGTTGGAGGCCATGTGAACTCCATGATTAGATCAATAGAGGAGCTAAAGAGTCTAGACTTCTTAATGAACTTCCACCTCTAAGTGGATATGATCCTCCAATCCCTTCCCAAATCATTCGGGCAAACCATCATAAACTTCCATATGAACAAAATAGAGTGCACTCTTGCGGAGCTATTGAACATGCTTATGACGGTCCAAAAGGCTATCCATAGGAGTAAGGGGAAGGAGGTTGCACTTATTGCCTCTTCTAGTGGGACTAAGATAAAGGCCAATAAGAAGAACAAGGGCAAGACAAGTATTGTCAAGCCCACGGGAGGGATAGCCAAGAACAAAGGCAAGGCCACTATAAGGGAGGATAAGAGCAAAGGAAAGTGTTTCCACTGCCAAGGAGAGGGACATTAGAAAAGAAATTGTCCCAAGTACCTTGAGTCCCTAAAGACTAAGGGAAAAGGCAAAGATGGAGAGGGTAAGACTTTCTCTAGTTTATTTACTTCTAAATGTTCAAAGAGCTCATCTAATGCATGGGTATTGGATACCGGTGCTAGTTATAACATTTGTTCATCCTTGCAGGATCTAGCAAATGAGAGAAGGTTGAGGCCCAATGAAGTGACCTTTAAACTTGGAAATGGAGTAAGTGTTGCAGCCAAGGCTATAGGATCCACATTTATTGATTTTCTTGATCATATTTTGTTATTGGATAATGTAGTGTATGTACCTAATGCCTTTAAAAACATAATCTCTATCTCTAGTTTGACTAGTACGGGTTATGAATTCCTTTTTAGTAGAGATGTATATAAAATTTATTTTAGAAATGAATTGATTGGAATGGGTTATGTGATACATGGTTTATATTATGTTCATAATATATATAATAACATTGAGTCTCAATCTAATGTGGATGCAATGTTAATCAAAAATACCTGTAACTCCAAATATCTATAGCACTTGAGATTATATCATATTACGGAGGATAGGATCATAAAGTTGGAAAGGATGGAAATCTTGAGCAATCTTGAATCCATATCCAATTCAACTTGTAAGGCTTGTCTTCAAGGCAAGATGACTAGATCACCATGTGTTGGACAAATGGCAAGAGCAAATGATAAATTGGAAATCATACATAGTGATATATGTAGGTCATTTAGGGAAATGGCTAAAGGTGGCTTCTTCTACTTCATTACCTTTATAGATAATCTATCAAGGTATAGGCACTTGTTTCTTATAAAGAACAAGAGCGAATCCTTTGAAATGTTCAAGGAGTTCAAAGCCCAAGTAGAGAACCAAACTGGGAAGAGTATTAAAACTCTTCGATCGGATCGAGGAGGTGAATACTTAAGTACCGAGTTCATAGAGTTCCTTAGGGAACATGGCATTATATCACAGCTCACGCCACCCAGAACACCACAGTTGAATGGTGTATCCGAGAGGCATAACCGGACCCTATTAGATATGGTATGTCTTATGATGAGCTTTACCGATCTTTCCATATCACTTTGGGGTTTGGCACTCTAAACGGCTTGCCACATCCTTAATCATATTCCATCTAAGTCTATCCCTACCACACCATATGAGATATGGCATGGTAAGGCACCAAGTCTTAAACATGTTAAAATTTGGGGGTGCCCGGCTTTCATCAAAAAGTTAAAATCGGACAAGTTGGATGCAAAATCGATTAAAGGAAGGTTTATTGGATATCCTAAAGATAGTTTAAGGTATTGCTTTTATCTTCATGCTGAACAAGTTATTATTGTAAGAATATATGCTATATTCCTTGAGAAAGAGTTTTTTAAGGAAGGTGGCAAAGGAAGGAAGATAATGTTGGATGAAGAGTCATCTAAAGAAGCCCAACAAATTGATCAACCCAAAGAGCATATTCCAATTGAGAAAGTCATCATACCGACTCCTAGAAGGACTAGTAGGGTATCTTATTTTCTTGAGAGATACACTTTTCTCTATAATATGCAAGAGTTGCATATTCATGAAGAATGCATTCATATTGATGATCCTACTGCATATAAAGAAACTTTATATGATAAATATTCTTCAAAATGGCTTGAAGTAATGAAAACCGAGATGAATTCCATGTATACTAACTAAGTCTGGACACTTTTTGATCCACTTAAAGGTATTGTACCTATTGGATGTAAATGGATCTTCAAGAAAAATATTAGTACAGATGGGAAGGTAGAGACCTTCAAAGCTAGGCTTGTAGCGAAAGGGTTTCACCAAAGGCAAGGGGTTGACTATGAGGATACCTTCCCACTGGTAGCTATGCTTAAATCCACTTGGATTCTTCTTACTATTATCGCACACTATGATAAAGAGGTTTAGTAAATGGATGTCAAGACCGCCTTCCTTAACAGTTATGTTGAGCAAGACATTTTTATGTAGCAACCTAAGGGTTTTGAATCTGAGGAAAGCTCAAAAGTATGCAAGCTTAATAGATCAATCTATGATCTAAAGCAAGCTTCAAAGAGTTGGAACCATCGTTTCGATGAGGCTATCCGTTCTTATGATTTCATTAAGAACAAGGATGGGCCATGTGTTTATAAGAAGGTTAGTAGGAGCCAACTCACTTTCCTGGTCTTGTATGTTGATGACATACTTTTCATTAGGAATGATGTTGTTATGATGACTTATGTGAAAGTATGGCTATCTAAGACCTTCTCGATGAAAGACTTATAAGAGGCTACCTATATTCTCGAGATTCAAGTCTATAGAGATAGATTGAAGAGAGTGATAGGATTATCTCAAAGTCTTTATTTGGAAAAGGTGTTGAAGAAGTTCAATATACTTGATTCCAAGAGAGGATTATTACAATTTAGGCATGGTATCCACCTTTCCAAAATGATGTTACCTAAAACATATGAGGAAATGGCAGAGATGGCGAAGGTTCCTTATGCTTCGGCTATAGGAAGCCTAATGTATGCTATATTGTGTACTAGGCTGGATATTGCCTATGTTGTTAGTGTGACTAGCAGGTTTTAATCTAACCGAGGCTTGGAGCATTAGGTGGCAGTTAAGGCTATCCTTAAGTATTTGAGAAGAACTAAGGATTTAGTCTTAACTTATGGAGGAGGTGACTTACAGCTTACGGGTTTCACATATTCTGACTTCCAGTCAGATGTGGATGATAGAAAGTCTATCTCTAGGTTTGTCTTCACCTATAATGGAGGTGCAGTGAGCTGGAAGAGTTCCAAGCAGACTATGACTACTGATTCCATTACAAAGGCCTAGTACATAGCCGCATCGGATGCTGCTAAGAAAGCTGTTTGGATTCAAAAGTTCATTATCGAACTAGGAGTTGTTCCTTCTATTGAGTTGGCAATACCTCTCTTCAGCGATAATAATGGAGCCATTGCTTTGGTAAAAGAACCAAGGTCTCACTAGAAATCCAAACACATCAAAAGACACTATCATGTTATCAGGGAGCTTATCGAAAAGGGTGATGTGCTCGTGCAGAAGGTAGTTTCTGCCGATAATATAGCTGATCCACTCACTAAGGTGCTTATATAGTTGCATTTAGACCACCATCTTGAGAAGATGGGTCTTAGATATTATAATAAATGATACTAGTGCAAGTGGGAGATTGTTAGTGTAGATATACCCTAGGGCCATTTTTGTAAGTAGACATTGTATATTTATCCCTATGGCAATAAAATATTCATTTAAATTAAAGTGTTTGTTTATTTGAATGTTTGCCCTTAATATAATGTTTAAGAAGTTTATTATCAAGAGTTGATAATATGAATAACAAACTTATTTAGTATATATACTATAAAAGTTCGTAGTTGTTGGATTAATATATGGGTAGTATTAATCTCTAGACTATCACCTCTGTCTATTTTCATTGATCATTATATAATATCGATAGTGGGAGGTAGTGAGTCTCAGACTACTTGATATGAGATATTAAAATAGACATGTGGATACTCATGTGATGAGTGGATCGAACAGTGACATAAGATTTATGATTGCATGGATATTCACTTAAGTCAATAATCACAATCTTGGATATAATAGTGCATATGGTCCTTTAACCTGAGGTGACACTATCATCCACATATGGTTGGTAAAAGTTTGTTACCGCTTACATGCCTGTACGAGCCACGTATGGATATATGACGTATGGTGGCTCTAGTTGGTTATATGTAGGGATGAGTGATCGGCCAAGAAGGAATTCATTACCTAGAGTGAACCAGGATAAGATTCTATGCTATCTAAGTTATTCTTAATGAATAAGTACCTGGCCAGGTCAAGTTCGACTTAGCCGAAAAGAGTTTTGGTGCTAGAAAAGAGTTTCTAGTACTAGTCGTGTTTTATCGAGAATTGAACTTAAGATGAGGTCACATGATTGAGGCAATTAAAGTTTGACTAAACTGTGACTGTAGCCAATATCGGAATCTTATAATGAAGGGACATTTAGTACATGATAATTGTGTTCTGTGGTTCTTGTAGATCTACATAAATCATTCATTTCTAATTGGATAGTCGTGACATCTATGTTAAGGGGTCACTCATGACTTATGGGAACTAAATGTGATTAATTGGGATTTTCACATTTAGTATGGAAAGGTTTTTCCATAATATTAAGAGTTAATATTATTTCCCATTACTATTTAGACTTGAACCTAGTAAGTCACACACACAAAGGTTGCACTTGTGAAGATTAATATTAATTTGATTATTAGTTAAAGAGTTTAATTAATTAATTAAATTAATTGAATTGGATTTTAGTGTATGCGAGGATCTAGCATATCCCGAAATCTAAATTCAAAGATTGGGACTTAATAGCAATTAAATTAATATTAATTTGGACTTGATTTAATATATGATATTAAGTTGAAGAACTAGATTAATATTTGCCTCCTAATGTATTTCTATATGGGCCATGAGATGGACCTAGTATATTTATAAAGATGAACTTGATATGGACTTATGCATGGGTTTTACTTAAAGTGTTTAAATTAGCCCATAAGTTATCTATTGGTATAGAGTGGGCCTTCTCTAAGTGTAGAGAAGCCTATGTGCCTATAACCTTAGCCCATATCCATTAAGTATTAATGATATTAAGGCTAAGGTTATCCATATAACCAAACACTACCCATTTACTTGCAAAGCAAGGCCATGCATGTAGCTTGAGTGTGAGACACTTAGGCTATGCAATGCATGTAACTTAAGTGTGGGACACTCAAGCTGTAGCAATGCATGTGGCTTGAGTGTGAGACACTCAAGCTATGGCAATGCATGTGGCTTGAGTATGAGATACTCAAGCCATTGTCATATTGTTTGATGTTCATTGTCAGTGGAGAGTGTAGAGACAACTAACTCATAACTCCATTTGTACATTTGAGAGCATTTTAATATTCTAAAAAAAAAGAGAAAAGGATTGAGAGTATCTTCTTCCTTCTTCTTCTTCAAGTGTACAGAATTGAAATATACATAAGGGTTGTGTGCTTTTTACTAAAAGCTATTGGTGTACAAGAGTTGTATAACCTCGAGTCCATCATCTATTGGAGGTTGCTTCCTTGTTCCATACATCCAAACTTGGAGGGTTTTCGCAAGCACCTTAGGTCAAAGAGGAGAGGATTGTGAATAAATCTTCACCATCCTTAGAGGTCTTTATTGTGCAATCCATATGTATGAAGCTAGAGGCTTCACATTTGGGGAGCTAAGAGCTTATAGATCAACATCAACTAAAGCTCATCAAGCGTGCTACCAACTTGGAGTTTTGTTAGTGTTACCAAACCCTTAGCTGTCAGGTATTGTGTTGTGAATGCATGACTTGTTGATTGTTGATATATCATATTGTCCTTGATGCATATTTAGTTATGTATTTGCCATGTGATATGATCTATGGGCATGGATGTTTTTTTGTTTGATGCAAATGTTGCATGCAATTAAAATTTTTAAATTATGTATTTTTAATTGTTACATGATTGCACATTCCTGCATGCATGAACTCCACGAATAATGATCTCGCAATTGATGCTAATGATAATGAAAATTTTTATATTTTTTAACGCAAAAGAATGATGTTGAATGCTTTGAATGATGAAAAGATGATGATTTCCATGTTCTAAGGCTCTTTTATATAAAGTTAGCTTGCCCTTATTGAGTTTGGATTCAGATTAGCCTTGAAAAGTTAAGTCCTATTTGAATTCGGATAACCTTTCCAGCTCTATACATGACCTGATGAATTTTTACAAATTTATCCCTTAAAGATAATCAAATTAGCTATAACTTCCTTCAGCAAAGTTGTAGCTCTTTTTCTCAGCTTTTCATAGTATTTTGAATCACCTCAGTCCAATCTTTATAGAGCATGTTATAGGTCAAATATTGAAGCTTGCAATATTACATAGGTGTTGTGTATGGTTATGTAACAACCCTACACATTCCTGTAAGTTATCATAAAATGTCACTTTAGGTCATGAATTAGGTTTGCATAGTTATGCAAGGGTTTGGCACAACTATGCACCAAGCATCAAAATGTCCCTTTAATTTTCTTAGTTTGGCACAATTATGTACTTCACTTCCAGCACACTTCCTCACTCAATTTAGATTCATTTAAGTCCTTGTTATATCCAAATCAACTTCTAATTATGTAAACCTTGTAAAACATGGAATTAAACATCAAAAGCATATAAAATTTATGAAGTAGAAATTAAATACAAACTTATAAAAAAAATCCTAAATTCTAAGGATTACTTTTTCTCACTCTATATGGATTATACAATTAAATCCCAACTAAATCTAAATTATTCCTAAATATAAAATAACTTAGATAAAACCTAATTAAATAAAATCTAACTAAAATTAACAAAATAATTATATAGTAATTCATAGAACTAACTAAATATTAACTCAAAATATGAGTTTATCAATCCACTCAATATATATGGCTATCCACGTAAACAAAAATAATAAAAAGTAGCAAATAGTAGGAAAAGAGCAAAATAGCATTTAAATATAGCAATAGAGCATTTTAAGGAGAAAGAAAACATAAAATATGCAAAGTATCTAAAACAACATAAAAAAAAAAGCTTAAAAAACCTGAATGTACCACCTGTACTCTTGAGCATATATTGGACATTGTATATATGGTTAACATAGGGCTTAGAATCGAGCCAATAATATTACTTGGTTAAAGAGTAAGAATTTTCAAAATTTGATGACATTCATATTAAGTAAAATTAAGTAGGACTAAATAATATGAAGTTAAATTGAAGTATGGACTCAATTGAAAGGATTGAATGGCTTAAATGAAAGAATTGGATGCTTGAGGGTTTCTAGGTAACTCAACCAATTCATTAAGGGCGTAAATGGTTTTTTATCTCTTAAGTCTAGGAACATCCACAATTTGTGAACTTATGTACATATACTTATATGTTACAAAGAAAAGGAAAGACAAACATATAAACATAGAAAAGGAGAAAGGGAACTAGAAAGAGGAGTTTGAAAGAAAACAGATATGTTTTCCAAGAAAATTTTGAAGGTTTAAATTCTTTTTCAGACCATAATCATCATTTTTAAAGGTATAGTGATTCATTTGGTAAGTAATTTGTGTGTTTTGGTTGTTTTGAGTTACGGTTTATATGCTACAGTTTTTGGGTTCTTAGTTCCTAAGATTTTAGTCTCTGTGTTTTCATCATAACTTGAGCTAAAAAGCTCCAAATTGAGTATGGTTTAATTCCAATAAAACTTGGAAGAGTCACCTGTAAATTTGTTGTTTTGCTTTTGAGCTAATTCTGTATATAGCATGATGTAATAAAGCTGAATAATTTATTGCTCATTTTATCAGCACAGCTTGAGCTATTTGGATTCAGTTATCTATATCTCTCTCTATATATGATCAATTGAAGTAACATTTTAAAATGATAAACTAGAAACATATATATCTAGAAGTGTGTAAAATTTAAGCATCAACTTCTTTGTCTGTAATTCCCAGAAATGTTTCAAAGTTCACTCTGGAAGTTGTCCCTTTAGAATAATTAAACATGTTTTGTAGAATTGAGCATGTTAGTATATTCTTGCATATCTCTTAGGGCCTGCATGATTAGGATAGCATATAGACTCATTATATTGATGATTTGTGAATGGAATTATATGTGTTAGGTGCTATAAAGGCTAAGGAGTGTGCCAGTGTTAACTAGGCTGCTTGGGAAGATGATTTTCGTGTGTTTGTAGACTTTTGGTGAGTAGATATCAAGCCTTTATAAATTAAATTTTAGTATGTTGAAGTCTTGATTACTAACCTTGAAATATAATATTTCATTTGCTATTTGTGTCGCAGATTTGATGTTGTTTGAAAATGCATTCAATTGATATTTTAAAGTTGAGTTTGAATAGCCAAAAGTAGGCTGCTTATGTTACATCTTATAATGAGAGTTTTGTGATGTGAAAATGTGATATTTTAGCCTTCAACTTGTATTGAATTTCCAAGGTTGAACATTGAACTTGAATTTGATTTATTTAGCATAAACTTGTCAGCTTTATGTTTGTTAAATGATTATTATTTATACTTACTATTATGGGGCAGCATGATGTAACTTTATTCCACCATTAAATGAATATTTTTCCTATGTCTTTGAGTACGTATTTCAGTATGAGAAATGTACTTTGTTTCATGAAATGCCTCCCTTGGAATAATATGATTTAAATGTGTTATGATTGAGATATGCACATGTAATTTGATTGTGGTCATTAGTGCGCACTAGACAGTGAGATGCTTGATTATAGGCTGGTGAAGGGAGAAGGGCTAGACCATGCTAATATTGTAGAAGGATTAGCCTTTAAGTGTGCCCTGAGTGAGTTTGTGATTGATAGCTAGGGTGTAATTAAAAAGAGATTTATAGCAACCAAATGAATTAAACAGAATTTTAAAAATTTTAACCACATGCAACTCTTGCATGAATACTAGAATCTAATCTAACCCAAGATCACATCATAAGAATATTTATATGACCAAAAACATGCATCATAGACAACATTTTAAAACAGTAAACAATATAAAGCAACATAATCCAAAAGTTCTACAATATAAGAATTTAGTAACACTTACAAACTCCTAAGTATATAGCACGCTTGACAAGCTTTAGGTTGTTATAATCTACAAGCTCCAAACTTCCCAAATGTGAAGCCTCTAGCTTGAAACATATAAGTTGCACTAATGAGATTTCAAGGACGACGGAGAACTACCTGCAAGCTTCTCCTTTTGAAGATGACCCAAGACACTTGCTAGAACTACTCGAAACTTGAATGTGTAGGACTTTGTAGCAACCTCTAATGGATGTCAATGATGGATGTCAATGATGGATGTATGTTTGTACAACTCTAGTACAATAATGACCTTTAGCTTAGGAGCTCATAGCACTTGTGATTTTGTTGTTAGTATAGATGTGCCCTATGGCCATTCATGTGTATATAGACATTGTATATTTATCCCCATGGCAATGATATATTCATTTGGATCAAAGTGTTTGTTTATTTGAATATTTACCCTTAGTACAATGTTAGATAAGTTTA
>CATIWO010233132.1:0-25356 GCA_949673435.1 Macaranga tanarius | reverse complement strand
TAGGATTTATTATTTTATTTAATTATTTTTAATTGTGGGATTTGTAATCTTTTCTCCTCCCTCCATTCTTTGTATGCTTTATTTCTACTTTATTATTGTTTATTTGGTTGATTGTCTTGGATGGATGTTAAACATAGAATTGCATGTAAATTGGACTAATTAATTAAATTTGGACTAAAATGTAAAATTGAACAATTGTTTGAATTGAAATAGAAATTTGCATGTAATTCAAGAAATAATTAGATAATTAAAAATAATAAAACATAAGACACAAACGGAGGCCGATCGCAAGGTCGGGTGGGCCACTAAAAGCCCATACCCAGTTTCCGGACCCAATCTCTGAGGACGGCTGTTGGGCTTCCTCCATGAAATTCAGTTGCTGTAAAGTGTGTCACGGGTTTCATCCGGATAGCGACTCCATTCTCCAACCAAAGCCCTTTAAAAAGGCCCAAAGTTGTATTCCTAGCGGGCCCTGAGCCCGCACATAGCCGTGGTCGCCGAACACTTGGGCGCACGCTGAACCCCGCCGCCTACAGTTGGGTACTATAGTAGTATCTAGAGTAAAAGTTGAGTACCGTGTGAAAATTACATGTTTCAATGTGTTTTATGCAAGAGGAAGTATTGGACAGGAGCTTTTTCATTTTCTTTCTTTCTTTGTTTTTTTTTTTTTTTTTTTTAAAAAATTCGGCTGATATCCCTAAGGACCAACATACTCGTCGCCTAAGGAATCTGCAGTTCTACCTCAATACAGAAACAGATGCCATTTCTAGAACTCATTGCCGTGCAAAATCTTTGTTTTGAAGTTTGATTTCGGTGAGCATTTCATTACTCGGTCCAATTTTATTTAATACAGCACTCCATTCACGGAAGCAACAAAAAAATAAAATAAAATAAAAGGGGAAACCAAGCAGAGAACCCTATGCATTTCATTTTCTCTTACAGTAACTTTACACAAGATGTCCTACATGATCCTATGTACGCTAATTATCACTCATTACATCATGCCTACAAAAATTTCAGCGCATAACTGTAAAGCCTGGAAATCCAGTAGCTGAAAGAATAGTAATGTTCCATAATTCATTCTCATACTATAGCTATTGTTCATGCTCGCTCCCAGGATGATCTGATACAGTCCCTTCAGAGGATATCTCCTCTACATCAGGCTGTTCAGTCTGAGAAGCATCCAACCGTGTCTTACTAGAATCACCACTATCAGGCTGGCCTGGTTTCTCTTCTGGAAGCTTACCTTGTGTATCAGGTGGCAAACTCTGCATATCCTTACTTTTATCTTCAGCACCTTGTGCATCCGAACATCCAGCCTGGTCAATAGATTCTGGCAATAGTAGCTTACTCTCAGGGATGCTAGAGCTGGTCGTACCTACACTAGATGACAAGTGTTGACCTGAAGCAACACATGATGCCACCAACTGAAGCACTTCAGGAGAAGGGGTTAATCCCATGTTTGTTTTCTTCGGTAGATTTAAATAAGGAGATGTCATTGTTTTCACCATTTTCAAGTTAAGAAATTGCATGTTTTGGTCAGAGTCATTCCATGTAAGACCTGAAGTTCCAGGAATTAAAGGTAGAAGAGGTTGAAACATTGGGGCTGGCAGGATTGAGGATGAAGCAATATTGCTGCCTTGAATGCCACTACAGAAATTCTGCATACTTCCTGCAATGTCAAGTGGGAACTGTCTGAACATTTGCGATCTCCGTTTCTTTTTCTTCTTCAGAGTCCGTCTTGGATCCTTGGGTTGAGAAGGAGGTGGACCAGGAATAACAAAAGGAGGAATTGTAGGTTTATTTTCTCCATATAATACACGCACTGACTGTGCAATTGCTGATACAGTGGGCGGCAAATCAGGTGCTGGTGGTTTAGCAGGAGCACTCACAGCTTCCCTAAGCCAATGGGGTAGCTTGTTCTCTGTGGAAATGCTTCCAACCACCTCTTTCCCCTTTGAACTTGAAATACTTGGCCCTTTATTTGGGTCTGGCAATAAAGCAGAACTGCTAGATTCACCATTTCCAACATTATTTTGTGAATCAAGAAACATATTTAAAGATCTATCCAGAAGACTGGGCAACTTCCAATACTTCGTGGTTCTATGTTCCTCCTCTCTACGGTGTAAATCAAAGCTGCTAGAGCTATTCAACCCCAAAGATCGTAGGCTGCTTGATCCCAGAGAATCGAGTAGAAATGGCATTTCACCAGACAGATTTGAAGTGGAGGGTCCAGCACCAGCCGAAGAATCTCCAGCAACATTTGTGCGAACTTTATCAGGATTTGGAATAGACCCAAAATGGTCATTCTGGAAACCAATCTGGTCTGAAGGCTCAAAATGCTGCAGGCTTGAAGCCATATCACCAAAACCCAGTTTCATGTCTGTCAGATGGGCCTGAAACTTTGGCGGCGTAACAAGTCTACTACCATGCAAGGCCCGCGCCATCATTCCATCAGGAATACTTGGAAACAAGGATGATTTGGAGGACTTCGACAACTTAACTGCCTTTGACACTGGGAAGGCTGGTGCATCCAAGATCTTCATTTGTTCCTCCTCCCACCTAGCTGCCAAATCATCTGAACTTTTGTACCTAGAGAATTTTAACCTGGGGTCTCTAAGCATTGCATCCCAATTACCCCGTCCATGTCTACGAACACCAATCCAAAGGCAGTCAAGTTCATCTTCTGACCAACCATCTATTTTTGATTTTTTTCTGAACAAGTTATTTGATGTAGACCCAGTCCTCATCATTATGTTTTCAAGCACCTTCCTGTGGTTTTCAGGAAATGATGGAAACGTGGATGGCATCTGACCTAGACCCAATATGGGAGGCACCTCCTTGTCTAGCTGAATATATTTTATTGCATCTTGAGAGGGGAATTTCAAATTGGGTAACAACGGCATTGCTGGAAGGTCCCGCATAGTGTCGTTTAAAGCTTCAAGTCTTCCTCCAAGTGATAAACTAGGTAACAAGTCATGGTGAAGAGTTGGCATGCTCTTAGCAGGAATTGACAATCTGGGCAACAATTTTTCATCAAAAGGTAAATTTGGCAGTGACATATTTCCATGTAAATCAGCAAAACTAGAACTGGAACTCTCAAAACAATCAGAACTCTTCCCTCGTGGTACAGGTGGACACTGCATAAAGAACATTAAAATGGGATTATAATAACATGCATGAGTGGAATACAATCAAATGGAACTTCAAAAAAATATGAAATCAGCGTGGATATGCACTATACGTGTAGTGTCTGTTAGTGTGTGCGCGCGACAGAGAGAGAAGTACCTGACTAAATGGAAGCCAACCATCTGGCATGCTATTTTTCATGTGCTGCTGTAATAGTTCCACCGATGCATCTTGAAATCTTTGTTTGCCATTGGTAATCTCCTGATGTTTTACATCTGCCTCAACTGAAGTTCCGGAAGGAGGTAGGTTAAATGGAAACTCTGGTCCGAGTGCTAGCTTGATTTGCCTATTTGTGGATCTTGAAGAGTTTCTGTATGAAGAGTCTAACTGATGATTAGCATTGGGAGCACAGAGTCCCAGAACTGGCAACAAGTTGTAATTAATATGGCCTGTGCTCTGATCTTGTTGACTTGGAATGTTGTCAGGTGGAGGGTAGCCAAGAGAATTAACAGAAAGATCCGGATAACTGGTTGTTTTAAGCTTTGATAACCGACCCAGCCTCAAAGTTGAGTCAGCCTTGCACTTTTGTGTATCTGATGGCTGGGGGAATTTATTATCATCCAAGTCAATTACAGAAGACTTCTCTCTGACCTGTTGAGCTAACTCTGATGCTTGATCCTTGTCCCTCTCGTTAGTGGGAGGGCAATGAAACTGAAGGAGTAACTCAGGTATATTAGAAAGTCCCTCGCTGGGTTGGGATTCTTCAATTGCATTCCGCTGAGCAAGTCGCTCTTTTTGTCTAGCACGAAGCTTAGCACTGTTCCAAAAAAAAAAAAAGGTAAATTATACAGCCCATAATTTCACAGTATTATATTCCCTTCTGTGAGAACACTCTACACTTTCCCACAAAAGAAGGGAGCATTCTTTTATTTCTTTAGAGGTTACTATCTACCCTGAAGTTTACTATTACAATAATTCCCCCCATGTTTTAATGATTTTAATTACTTGCCTCTTTTGCTGTTAGTCAACACACTTGAAAAACTGAATTGATTAAAAAAAAAACAAAAGGAGTTTCAATTCGGCCCTGGACTCATTGTCAAGTATCAAACTTGTCCAAAATTAAATATTAATTCTTAACACAAGTAATTACTAACGTTAATAACTTTTTTATTTTGTAACATAAATTAATAATGATATTTAAAAGTAACAATTAACCAATATTTTTTTGACTTAAAAAATAATCTAACCATTAAAGAGCATTAATTAATTATTACTTTAGTTAGATACCGACATTAAATTTTGAAAAAAAAAAAAAAAATTGAACTAATTTAATAAAATTCAATTTTGGATAATTTGATACTTAATAGTAAAGCTTAGGGATTAACTTTAATTTTTTAACAAATTTTAGTCCTTCAGCTAACAAAAGGCAGTAGTTAAAATCAATAATACACAAGGAATATCAAATATAATGTTAAAAATATGAGGAGACTAGTGTAATAATAGTTATCCCTTTGTTTCAAATAATGCACATGCTTCCATCTTTGTTTTTCTGGTTAATCCGCCTTTATATAGAAGGGACTAATAATTCTGGTTTAAAACCACTTGGCACGTCTCTTTCGTATCAAGAAATTTTTCCTCCATTAGATTGATGAAATATTCAAACTAAAACCAAGGTCAATCTTTAGAGTTAAATCTCCTAGGCATGATCAAAATAAATATTGAAAATTTCACAATTAAAAACTGTTTTTGTCATTTTTCCTAATTATTCTTTCAATTACTCATGCAACACTATTTTAGGCCATCAATATCCTATCTGAATAATTGCTGGTAGTAAATAATCAAACTTCAGATAATAGCCTTTGGATTGAACCTTTTATGATTGCTGACAATAATTGAAAAAAAAAAAAAAAATTTACTTACTATTTTGCTTTCAGCACTCGACCAGCTGGTGTGTATTCCCGCTCTGGCTCAGGCTCTGGCTCCCGTTCCTCATCACCACCACTCTGCTTCAGCAAATTAACAATAAAAAAACTGCCGTTAATGAGAAAAAACAATTATAAAAATTGCGCCCAGTCATCATGGAAATCTTGAAGGTTGCATTTCAGTGATTTGTCATTCGAAAGATGTTGCAATCTGAATCTCTGCTCAAATTAGTTATTGTTGTACTCTTAAGTGAAAACTTAATAATCTAGAAAGAAATTTAAAATGCACATGAAGAAACAGTTACAAGGATGCAATGAGTGCAACTAGTTCAAGCAAGGAAGATGATAATGACAACATCAGAAAAGTGAAAAAAAGGCAAAAGATGTAACATGAAAAAGGAAAAGATGGGAAATAAAAAGAAAACTTAATTCCTCTGTTTCTTTCCTTTAATGGTTTTTTTTTTTGGGTGGGGGGAGAGATGGGGAGGTTGTTAATCACTATATTTACCCAAGAATCTCACTCAACTTGTGGAAATAAACACAACATACTTCAGATGCTGACTTTCAAATGAATAAGAATCCAGTCCAATGTTGCCAATTTTTGAAGTTTCTACTGCATGATGTTCCACATTTTCCGTTCATGCTTATTCTATAATGAATGCACCAACGCTAATAAACGTCAGTTCTCATCAGTAGAAGCTTTAAAAGAAAGGGACCTTTGTGTATGTGAGACAGAGAGCATGAATTCATGAACCCAAAATAAACTAACAATTTTTTCACAAAAGAAGTGCTCGGATTGTGTCTAAACACTGATCTCAATCTTTGGATAGGGGTATCATACAGACATGCATGGACACATGACCAAAGAAAAAAAAGAATTAAAATCCCAAATAGATTTGACATTCCAAGTGAAATCATTAAGATAGCAATTGCAGTCCAGTCTTCATCAGTTTCACAATTTATCCTATAGTAAATACATATTAGCCTCGTGAAAATGATTTGTTCATGTGAAAGAAACAAATAGTTGTACCTCACTCAATGTTTCATTTGGATGTGGAGCATAAGCTTCCCTGTAAGAAACAGCCTTCCTATGGCGTTTCCCTCGACCCAGAACTGCCTCCTCTTCACTTTGATATTTCTCCCACCTAGAAACCCAATAAACCATATAAGAAAATATAGATTAAGTGGTTCTACAATGTCTGAATAGAACAGAATGATCAAGTAATTGGAGCATGATGTAATGACAAATAATGGAATGTAATAGAATTAAAATGGTTTAGACTAATAATATTTAATTATGCTCCATTACAATCAACAAACATTCACTTAAAGTCATGCTCGGTTGAAATCATTAAATTGTTCGTACAAGAAGGGAAACAAGGAAGACTTTCCAAATGATCAAATTTCATTTTACTAATATAGAAAGATGTACTGTCAAACAAACATTCACTTAAGTCGTGCTCGGTTGAAATCATTAAATTGTTCGTACAAGAAGGGAAACAAGGGAAACTTTCTAAATAATCAAATTTCATTTTGGAAAAAAAATAATAATATATAGAAAGGTGTACCTTCAAGTTCACTTATGATTGGTCTAGCTGACTAAGAAAAGATATAATTTTAAAAATTAAACGAATCAGCATAATCTAGAACAAGAATGGCCTCAAGTAGGATGCACTAAAAATGTTTAGAAATCTATGGCAGCTTGGTTTTGCAGACCCACCCCAGAATTTCAGTAGTGTTTAGTTTCATATTCCCAAGGTAATTCCTTGAAGTTATTGCATAAAATTATTTAAGATGCTTTATTGATCTCAAATTTTCAGCCTTTAACTTATAACTGTGAATGATCATTTATTATTTTGCCCACCGAATCACATCCAACCTTTATTTGATTTGTAGAACCTAGTGAAGCAGGACATTGAGGAGAAAAATCCCTAACAACCAAAATTAGGATTAAGATCGAGTAATTTGAAATTAGGCATGTTTGTGTTTGCAATTTTGAACATGTAGATTTGGATTGGAACTTCAGGACAATGCCAAAGAGCGGACACTAAGTTTCACAATTGCTGAAGTTTGGGACGGGACCTCGGTTTGAGGATATTGTGGGTTTGGAATTGTGGGAATTTGATATTAACAGAGGAATAATGAACAGAGATGGATAGGAAAGAATAATAGAAGAGACTAAATATCTACAAAATTCCAAAGTTGCCTCAAAAGGTAAGTATTACAACCCTTTTAATTTGGATTATATACACATATATACTATAAAAACCAGCATCTGTTACTAGAAACAAAACAAAACAAAACAAAACAAAACAAAAAGAGAGAGAGAGAGAGAGAGAGAGAGAATTTCTAATTTAAACTTTAATTGCAACAAAGGCAAGATGATATGATAGAATACTCAAACTTGTAGGCTCGTAAAGTTTTATAAATAGCACTAGTGCCATGATAGAATCACTTCAAATAATACCACTACATAATTCCTTCTTGGAAAAAATAAAGCCCATAAAAAACATGCTAATATACATAACTAACATAATACAACCAGAAGGAATTTTATATATATATGTATAAATTCTCCTTGATTTCTTGGTCTCCGTAGCTTCAATTTTGGACTTCTAAAGTAAGCACAATAAATAAATCAAAATTAAAAAGCAGGTCTAACATCATCGACTCTTATCACGAAGCAACAAGTTAAAGCAAGTTTTTATTATGCACAAAATTGCAACTAATGTATGCATTGCAAAGACCACGCAAAGATGATAGCAGTAGTCTGGAAGAGCCTAATGTAGACTTTGCTTAATAAGAAACTATAGATTGACTAATAGAAATGCCTTGATCCACCAATCTTTCATTTTTCTTTTTTATTGCACTAAATGGAAAGGATTGTTTTAATTTAATGAAATATTTAAGGAAATTTTAATAGACATTGCCAGTCAGCCACAATTTAACGCTCTTTATCAGATATCCTAAAATTCCATTTTAGTTCCATAAGTGGTTGTATTAGCTATTTCTTTTCAGCGTCCTCTTTTAACATAGAAGGTATGCACCCAAAAGAAAAAACAGATGCCTAAGTGCATGACATTCCAGAGACATAAGCTTTTAGATGGGGTTAAATTAGTATAGCCTGCCTTCCCGTTGCAGTTCAAGGTGGCTGTTTCCGTTATCAGTGACCTCAAGTCAATCAGTTGAACCACAAGTCACCCTTGCATACATCCCATAAATTTCGTAAATTTTCCTAATTTACTAATTTTGAGAAAAATAAAATATGAAAAATCCAATTTAAAGAAGAAAATTTACATGGAACACATTGATACACTTTATCATTTTCATCATCTAAAAGGCCCTTGAATTTCAAAAAACTAAACTAGATTTTTTGAAGCTTCTGCATGCTATGGCTTGCTACATAGCATTTCAAAACTTCAAATTATACAACTTCAGATTGGCATGCTCCTGCAAACTACAAAGAGGCAGGCACTGATGACCAGAGTGTCCCAATGAGCAAAAAGTAAAGAAAAACATTAATCAAAAGATGGCATGATGACCAAAAAAACCTCAAATGATTGCTAATTCACAAATTGATCCATTATTTTCCATTCAGTAATTTTAGTCAAATTGCATCAATTTACTTGCTTTCGTCCACACAGTCAAAATTTAATTAAAATAATAAGATATAGCTACATAGCATCTTTTTACCTTTGCACTCTTTTCTCTTCCTATCCCTTTCTCTCCTCTCCCTCAATCTAATTTTCACAAATATTGTTTTTGGTCAGTTGGATAAAACTGATTGCTTCAGTTTGGCTAAAATTACCAAAACTAAGTGCACCAGGTCAAATTGCAAATTCATTATAAGGTTTGGTTTTTCTTATTGCTATTAGAACAACATAACATATACTGTTAACTACGAGTGCCATATAATATCATAAGACAAAAGTATCAACAACGTGTGGAATTCTACACTTGTTCCAATGTTCTAACATTTACTGTTTCTGCAACGAATTTGTACACGCACATGCGTCATCCTTATTCGTTTTCAATGCATTAAATTGTAAGATAAACATATATCAGCTCCTTGGACAAAATTCAGATAATACTATTATATCAATATTTAAGCAGGCAGCAATTTCAGATGAACAAGCTGCCTCAGACTACTACGAATTTTATCTCATATATATGACTCTTTAGCATTTAGGTTGGTGTCCAAGTGGTGTATCATGATAATATACTTGAAGATTTTATAAACCAGAAAACAAAAGACTTTTGTCAGATTCAAATCAAATCCTTCTTCTGTTATGGAAAACGATAAAAGATTAATTTCTTATTTACAGCATATCACAAAAGAAAATATAAGTACAAAAAGAAATTCTAATGAAAAAAAGTGAAAGTAAAATATAAGTAAACACTCCTCACCTTGATCGCAGAAGCCTGTCCCATTCATTTTCTTCAGTGGTCATAACCATATTATCTTCTTTCTTGTCTGAACTTTGTCCACAAATTTCATCAGTAACAACAGGAGGTGATTCACCTCCCCCTTGCTCTTCAGTTGTTTCATCATTCCATTCCACAGACTGCATGGGAGAAAATTGGGTTATTTTTCTATCAATACCAACAACATACAGAATTTTCTTTCCTTGTATTTGTTGTCAGATGATTCACTAGAATGCAACATGCTTCCAGAAAAAAAAAATGTATAAGATAGCAAAGCAGATCCATAAATGGCTGAAATGTGAGAACCGAAATGGGATGATAATCTTGATGCATCAATTTCAGTAAAGCTTTAGAAAGAAGGTTCTAATTAAAGATAAACAATTCTGACATATAAAGTACCAATTCCAATTATAAAAATAAGGAAAAAAGATGTCATATGATGTAGACAGCATGGAGCTCAAAAATGAGAACATCTAGAAGGCATACAAGATCAGATTTATGATGTCATTTCCATCAACGAGATGGTAGGAATGTCAAATATTTTATTAAAATAGTTCAGGGAAATCAAGAAGTGAAACAAAGGACCTATACAACTGTAAAATCTAGGGTCAATCACAAAACCAAAAAAATCCAGGAGTTTTTTGCTCTTATATTACCGGTAAAGAAAAATATACATTTTGACAGATTAGTGTTTTATTATATAATAGTTCTCAGGGACTAGAGTGCAAATATATTTTTAAAAATTTTGGGGACTGAACTGTAATGAAAATTATCATTTTATGACCATGAACTGAAGTGTTATGAAAACTTCATAACTTTATGATCACGGACTACAGTCGTCAAAAAATCTCAATGACCAATAATGCTAATTTTGAAACAGAAAGGACTGGAGTACTCTAGGGCAAACTTCAATGCTTTTTTCTTCTTTTTATTTTTGTAATTAACATAATAAGACATCTTCCTCGAAGAGAAAATTTCATAAGACCACAATTCAATTCATTATAACGTACAACTCAAACGATGTTGTCAGCATGCATTTATATACACTCGATTCCTCTAAGCCTTAGTTTCAAAATATCCTTATTTGCCTCTTCATTATCATCTTCCATTTGCAAGTGTGTAGATATCCTTTATTTTTGCTTGTATTCTGTCCCTCGAGCCAGAATGACATTTGAAATGTTTGTGTTGAAAAACTTGAGATTAAGGCTTCATTTTTCAAGGGATTTGACAAACAAGTTCAAGGAGAATTTTGCAAAAGTTGAAACTTTAGATTGTTTGGTGCAAGTACACCTAAGGACCTTAGATGTGATATCTAGGGAACTCCAACTGTGGAGTTAGAAACTTGTTATTTTCTACATTTCACAAGTAAAATAAATTTAGTTGTTAAGATTTTTCATCCCTAGAAACATTGCCCAACTTTTCCATGAAGCCCTAGAAACATTGCATTAAAACCTAATTTACCTCCCCATCAAATTACCTCAAGGAATTCTGAATCCTGCCAAAAAATTATTGTTCATAGTGCCAAATCCACATTGAAGACAGCCCAAATTTTGCCTAGGGCATGACTCAGACACAAGACACACCAAGTACTTGAGTCAGCCCCTATATGCGGCAGCAGCAATATCAAAGAGGAACATATTTTTTAGCCAAGGCACCACCAGTTGCATGCAATATGCAAGGCATGCCTCACAAGCCTCCAACTCACTAAGCAGTCTGACCAGCAAGCAAGACTACCACCACTAGACTCATGAACTCTCAAAATTCCACAATCTGGTGCCAGTATGTATGTATTTCTACAGTACCACCAGACTCAGAATCTCCAAAACTGACTCCATTTTCAACACCCCTTTGCCTCAAATCTCTCCACCTCACAACTCACTCCAGGAATATCTCACCCTCCCCTTCGTCAAATCCCTTCTCATTGACTCCTCTATTTTTCAGAATCATTAAACTTCCATATTTCAAATAATCTAATAGACTCTCCTTTAAGGGAAAAAGAAAAAAAAAAATTGCATGGTCATCAGGTGGATTTATAGCCAAATTTAAAATTCATGTTTTCGACAAGGGCAGCTCATTAATTATGCATTTACCATGAGTACGTCTTTTTCCATCTTGGCGAAGTGATATTTCTTATTTCTAATTCAGAAATGAGATAATATTTAGACATACTAATAACAATAACTAGTCCATCTTTGTTCTTGTTTGTATTTGGACTTCATTTACACTGCAATGTTATAGTTTCATTGCGACGATATTAACATTTGTTATTTGTTACAAGTATTTCATCTTATTTTGAAATATTTATGTCAGAATTTATTCCTTTTTTGCCGACCACACTCTTAAGCACATACCTGCCCATTAAGCCTTGCGCTTAAGGTTCAGAACCTCTCTGAGCCTTAGTACCTTGTTTGTTTGTAAAGATGCTCCAATCATAACCCTTTCACAAGGCTTGACATTTTCACGTAACGTCCTACATTCTCTAGTTTTCACATAACCTAAAAGTAAGCCTTAATTCTAATTTACAAGCTGTCTTCCATCATTGTCTTAGAGGCTTTCCTTTTCCTTTAATTTAATATATTAACAGCAAAATATCACTTCCCTATGTTGCAATTTACGAATTATAACACGGGCAAGCATCATAGTGACATAAATATAATTCATCACCTTTACGGAGCCAAGCATGTCATTCTCAAATTCCACTTCAGCAACATCAGCTGTTGCAGACTGAAGGTTTGAACGGTCAAGCAATTTTGCAATTGCATTTTCATCCCAGACAATTTTGTTGCCACCATCTGTACATTTATCCTTGTACACATCCCCAAGGCCACCACCCCTTTTCCTCTGTTTTTGCTCTATATCTGTTACTGCCTCATCTTTGTTGCTATTATTTTCACCAGCATCTTTCCCATTCATGGTAGAAGAGTCACTAAAAAGTTCCTCTGTTCCCCATCGCAGAATATCCTCCACTTCTTTCTGAGATCCAGACTTATTCACAAAAAGCTGGTCCAGCATCAGTTTCTTTTTAGCAAGCTGCAAGATGCGCTCTTCAACACTCGCACGAACTACAAGCCTGTAAACCAGGAGTCTATTCGACTGTCCAATTCGATGTGCTCGGTTCATTGCTTGGATATCAGCATGTGGGTTGAAATCAGAGTCATAAATAACAACAGTGTCAGCTGTTGCCAAGTTGATTCCAAGACCACAAGAGCGTGTTGATAATAAGAACACAAATCTGCTTTTATCCTGGTTGAAACGTGCAATTGCTGCCTGCCGATCAGAGACAGATACAGATCCATCCACTCTCTCATATGTTTTAGGCCCAAACTCTATAGTCAAATAATCCTCAAGGATATCCAGAAGTTTAGTCATCTGAGAAAAAATAAGAACCCTATGGCCTTCCTTATATAGAGCTTTTAGCATAGAATGCAATACAGTGAGCTTCGCTGATGCTTTTATTCTCATTTCATGAAGGAATTCCAATGATCCAGAATCAGGCTCAGTGCCTGGTATGAGGTAAGGATGATTGCAAATCTTTCTTAACTGCATTACAATGTTCAGCATGGATTGTTGTGCAACCCCTTTTCCAATATTTCGTAGTATCTGATAGTTCTTTGTTAGCATTGCACGATAGTATTCAGCTTGGATAGAAGTCAACTCAACAGGAACCATTCGTTCTGTCTTGGGAGGGATATTTTGCATAGCATCCTTTTTAAGCCGGCGAAGCATATGAGGAGCTACAAGCTTTTTCAATTCCTCAACTTTCTCCGCAGTTGTAAGGTCATTAAATTTCTCCTCAAATGAAGATAAAGAAGGGAATGAAACTGGCTGCAAGAAATTAAGCAAATTATACATCTCACCAATGTTATTTTGAAGAGGGGTACCAGTCAAGAGGACACGGTGCTGGAAAGAGAATGTGTTGAGCAAGCCAAACAGCTTACTGCCTGAGTTCTTTAGACGATGGCCCTCATCAACCACAAGAACTTCCCAGGGAACTCCACGCAAGTGGGAGGAATCAGCAAGAACCATCTCATAAGTAGTTAAAAGAACATTAAATTTATATGAAGAAGTTTTCTTGTTCGTCTCATTTGGATTGCTAGCATGCCACTCATATTGGCGAATTACGGCCCTTGCTTTCGCACAACCATGATATTCCACAACATTCAAGTTTGGGGCCCACAATGCAAACTCAGCCAGCCAGTTAGGCATTGTGGAAAGTGGAACTAAGACCAAGCAAGGCAAAGAAACATTGAATTCAAAATATAGTGATGATAAAAAAGCACAAGCTGATACTGTTTTCCCAAGCCCCATTTCATCAGCAAGTATCACATTTTTTGATTTGTGCCAACATCTACGCAACCAATTCAATGCTTCAAGCTGATGGAGAAACAAGCTACCTCCTTTCAGTTCCTTGGGCTGCTCCGTGAGAGTATTAATTTCATTTTGTTGACCATCTACCCTCCCTTTTACATTTGGAGGGTCCCTCATAGCATCTTTTTCCACTGTTTGCTGCTCTAACTGAACAAAAAGATCAATAAGATGTGAAGATTGCAACAGAACAGGTTCATCCAGCCTTTCCCAAGTGCATTCATCATAAGGAAGACCAGTCCATTTTACAAAAGCTTCCTGTGCACCATCTTTAGAAGCTCGAAGAGCAATTAAACGCTGAGGTTGCTTCCACTTCTCCTCACATATATTTATCACAGCTGTTCCATACTTTGCCTTGTAATTTTCTAGTTTTCTCTTTGCAAGAACTTTCAGCTGAGATTCCAAAATCCAACTATTGTGTATATGGGACTTCCCTACCCACTTAACTAAGAATTCATATGTTGGCTCACCATTGGCACATGCAGACTTCATCACGGTGGGCTCCTGAACTTTATTCTGAATACCACTACCCATTTTCATTTCCATATCTGCTTCTTTACTGACTTCAGTTTCAGGAGACATATGCAACTCACAATCATTGGGAACTTCAATAGTGTCCTGATTTTTCAAACAAACGTCAATGTTTTCTGTCACCACATTTTCAGGTTGTTTTACAGAATCTTCCATGGTAACTTGAGACTCATCTCCAGCTTTTCGAGTAATGACTTCAGAACCAGAATCCTTGTCATCTTTCCCAACTAATTCTTTGGCATTCCCTCCTTTACAATCTTTACTTGCAGATCTTTTATACACGTGTATTTTATCCTCTCTGTTTTCATTCTTCGTGCTTTCTCCCTTTTCAAAACTTTGATTGATGCCAGGACAACCATCTGCAAGATTTTCAGCACTTACTACATCTGAATCAATATCACAACTAGAATTTTCCTCTCTAATTTGGGTTTCTGGAATAAGCAATTCATCAGAAGGCAGATCATCCGGGGCAGTCAAAGATAAATTACGTGAAGAACTAGCCTTATCACCTTGAATTCGACATCCCAAAACCCGATCAACCTGTGATGTGAAAACAAATGGCAATAAAATTTGTCAAAATGTGTGCAATTAGCTCAAGGAAGTCCTTGTTTATATTAAGACTGATAGAAGAAACTGCACAAATTTGCTCAATGATTTGATGTACCTGTTGCACTTCAGGAATAACAAGATTTTCACAAATTTGTGTTTCATCCATATGAAACCCGGCTTTACCTGACTCATCTAATGGGTGAACAAGTTCCTCAGGAAGCTTCTGATAAAATAAATTCATCAAATTGTAATCATCATAACAGCAAAAACTTTCAATCACAACTAAATCCATAGAAATGACAATAGTAAGAGAATATGACAACAGGAACTATACTAGCATGAAGAATATGATAATAATCTTTAAGTTCAAACTAGATGCATCGAAGGAAAAATGGTCTGCCCAAAGTAAACGTCATAGGAACACTGTACTGTCAACAACAATTGCAGCGCCAACATATAAATCACTTGTGCCCGAATTGAGAAAGGAACCAAATAGAGTTTCCAAATTGGGATTCAAAAGAATAATCGAAATCCTGATTTTGTGAATCGTGAAACAATGTGAAATAAATAAAATACATTATAATATCACACATAATGACAAATATGTAGTAATTACATGACCAATTAGAAAGGTATTTGACTTTAAAGCAAATAGTTGATACTCATCCAATGGTAATAGGTAATGTCTAACAAATAGTTGATATTCAGAAAACAGTTGGTAACAAGGAAGAAGAGATGGAGAGAGAGAGATAGAGAGAGAGAGCACAACTGAGGTTAAAAAACTATTCAGTCCATCAGCTCAAGGACTAGGAGAAAAAGTAGAAACTTGGGGGTGGCAATAGGAAACAAGGTGCACGTATGAGTCATTTACAGTGTGTACACCATGAAAATTGTGTTTTACTTCTAATTCTAATTTCAGCTCAATTTGCTTCGGCAGAACACTTGGAGGTCTTGCCCGAACGGAATTGAAAAGACATAGAAAGTCTTGACTTTATTGGATTTGATGGTAGTTGAGTCTAACAAGGAAAAAATAGACAATATGGATTAGTTCACACTTAATTTAGATATATTTCTATTTGACCTAAAGGATGGAAAATCAATGTGGTATGACTTGGAATCAAGAATGATAGAATTTTAATAACACTGCAAGTAGATAGAAAGAAATTTCTGTAGAAGTAATAGCTAAAGCAGCAACTATACAAACTAAGTGTAAAACAACAGATTACCGCATATAAAATGTTTAAAATGCTCTGATAAAAAAACACAATATCATTTACAAACTGGCATTTTTACCATCAATAAAGATGTTTCAGCTTTGAGGAGAAATTTCCAAGGAATCCAATTGAAGGAGGAAAAACAATCCACATGATAATTAAATGGAGGAAAAAAAAATACCTCATTCTTTTCCTGCAACTCTAAATTCTTCACTCCAACATCACTCTTTAAAAAAGATGCAGAAATCACATGATTGACAGTTTTCAGTTTTTGTTGCAATTTATTACTTCCAGGAACTGTATTACTGCCTTTTGATCTACGTTTCTTGGAAGTGCGTTTTCCTTTGTCAGTCCTATGCTTCTTCACACTATCATCATTGTTGTCTTCGTGTTTTCTTTTTTTGTCTTTCTCGGTGGCAGCACCAATTGCAAGAACAATCTTTTTTCTTTGAGATCCGCTATCATAAGACAAATCATGCTTCCCATCAGATGCTTCATCATTTGCCCCTGATTTTGCAAGTTGGGAATATGTATTAGTATCCTCAGCAAGAGAAATGCACTTCTTGACTGCAGATGAGTCAGGTGGAGATGCATCAGATTTCTTTGAATCATCATCATGTGCACATGATGAGGTAACCTCTACAGTACCAACAAGGGATGGATCACTTGGCTTCATGCTACTGGATACATCGAAAGAAGAAGCTGGTTCCTTCTCACCAGATTTAACTCCTAAAGATAACAAAGATTTTCCTTTGCTAGAGGACCTCCGTTTGGAGAGAATGGAGCTTCCAAAAAGCTGGGAAACTTTGTCAACATCAGACAACCTAACTCCAGTCTTAGGATTTGTTGAAATAATTTTTGACCTTGCCCGCTTTGAAATGGAATCCAGTTGGGTAATGGACTTAAGTGGATCACTTTTTTGACAGCACTTCAGACATTGCCACTTTCCCATTGGAATACGCTTCAAATTATAAATAATAATAATAAAATTAAGACAGGAAAATAACATTCATAAAAAATCAATGATCTTGCAGACATTTGCTTACAAGTCAACAGCCACAATAATTTGCAACATCATACCTTAAGAGGTGGATCAAGGCACTGAAGATGGTAGACCCGGGGACAGCTATCACAACACAGCAAGTTGCCACCAAGATCACAGATCACACATTCATAGTAATACTGGAAAAAGAGTAGATTAAAAGTCAAGATTAGAGGGAAATAGATAATATGAGAATTGTCTCTAGCAAGAAATAAATTCTGGAAATTTCCTACTTAAATGCTCAATTCTCACTTAATTGAAGAATCATAATGACAGCAATGAACTTGCTAAACTAACAAGGATTAATCAGGCAACCAAGGTATAAACACCCATTCAAAAAATAAATAAAAAAATAAAAAATGAGGGAGGGGAAAGGAGAAGAAAATAAAGGGAAACGCTGTGAGCAAGAGAAAATTACATCGCTTCATATCCAGCAGATAGAAAACATACCACATAAGAAACATGAATACACAAGCATGAAAATTTTGTTCCTGCCGCATGTAAAAATATCTTTATTGCTTTTTTCCTATGAACATTGAGGTGATCCCAGCATTATCTGATGAAATCATCTCCAATGATTTTCCAGTTTATGGCAAAATGCCACAAACTAGAACAATTAATGTGCAGGGCTTACTCTAAGCAATTTCACAGTTTATGCAAGTATTATGAAGCATAATACAGGACATAACATATAAAAGAACAAAAATCCTGCAACTACCATCTTTTCATCAAAGAATTTTAGGAAATGCAAAACAAAGTTCACCTAACAGAAAATTTAAGATGATAGATCATAACTCACTCCATCATTTCCTTTCTTCTTGGACAAAGACAGATCAGGGCCTAATTCACTTTTTGGCCTGCGTTTAGCAGCAGTGCTATTCCTAGGAGATTCCACAGCTGCTACTTTCTCTTCTTTACCATTGGCAAGAACCCGTCCGTACAAAATCTTTTTTCGTTTGCGCTTCAAGACCCAGTTTCTGTTTATCATCTTACTAGTTGTTGAACTGTTATCCTTCATCTAAATCCTCTGTGTCACATTTGCAACTTAAATTAACACATCCAAGTTACACATTAGCAAAGAAGATTCCTGAAGGATTCACAGAATCAATCTAAGCAAATGCGAAGCTCAGAAGCAATCTAAGCAAAAGCGAAGCCCAATTTCCTGTTTAAAATTTTAAATGAATTGTAATAAGAAAATGCAGGATCAATAATAACAAAAAAAGAATTAACCACTATGGTGATGCCTTCTATATGACATATCAGCCAGCAACATTGGCAGATGAACTAGAATTATGCACCTATCTGACATTAATCCCAAGCTAGCTAGAGTCTGCTGACGAATGATATTAAGAAAAAGGAGCGTGACATACTATTTGCCAAATAACAGTATGAAAAATTTGCAAACACAGCAAATCAGATCAATTGTTACATAAAAGAAAGATGCTCGCAAAAATTAACAAAGAAAAAAAGAATCTACAAGGTTAGCAACACAAAGAAATAAGCAATCCATAGG
Organism: Macaranga tanarius; assembly: GCA_949673435.1. Lineage (NCBI taxonomy): Eukaryota > Viridiplantae > Streptophyta > Magnoliopsida > Malpighiales > Euphorbiaceae > Macaranga > Macaranga tanarius. The sequence continues at coordinate 6,666 of CATIWO010233132.1, read as the reverse complement.
AAGCAAAAATTCAATCAATCCATCCGAAAGAAGGCATTATGTTCATCAAAGCAATCCATGTTGCATTACAGAACTAATGTTCCTACAGTCCCTTCCACCAATAGAAAAATTCTGCTTAGAATAGAAAAGAATACCACAATATTTTGAAATACAATCAAAAAAGGAAGTCCAAGTGAAACTGATATCAAGGATGGATTGTGAATAGGACAATCAGGACGTGCTGTAGCTAGTACAATCAGCCCAGAAAACTGAAAGCCGCAATGAGATCACAAGGTAAAGCATCGGACTGCACTGCCCAAAATGAGTGATGCAAAACAACTCCATGGTGAGTAAAGAATCAGCACGACAACAGTAACCATTCAGTTTCCCAGACCTGATAATAGGTTCATTTGACAACAAATAGGCAGCCTATTGACCTCAAATTGTCTGTCTGCTAACTATTAAATCCAATAACAGCATAAGGTGAGAGGTCATCTAGTAAATCTCCAACCAAAAAAAAAAAACAGAAATACAAACCAGAGAGGAACCAAAAACCAACTACTAAAGGAGACCATCACAATTAAATCATGCAACCTCAAGCTCTAATTTTCAACATTTTAATAATCAGTTGAACCATCTAAACTAGATGAAAAGCAATTAAAACGTTAAGCAAGCATTTTTACAGTAAAAGTACTGCCAAAATTGAGAAAGGAAACCATAAGGCAATCACATTTATTTGAAAACAAAAAAAAAAAATTCCCCTCATAACATTAACTATTGCAATGACATAAAACCCAATCACTAAAACAAGAATTAGCTAAGTAGGATGTATCAATCAATCAATTCATAAACTAAATGCAAAATCTCCTACATCAAGCTATATAATCGTACTATAAACAACATAATTAGCTCAAAAGTTCTTCAAAATTGGAAAAAAAAAAAAACAAAACAAACCATTAAGCAGATAAGAAACAAAGCTCACCAATACTTTGTAGAGAATCAAAATCAGAATCAAAAGAAAGTCAATTGGCGTAATAATCTGAAAAAGAAAATGAATGAAGAGATTAAAAGAGAAGAGGAGGAACACTGGGCGGTGGTGGTGAAGAGGGGCAGACAGATAAATTAGGGCATGGAAGAAGCCACGCGATATAATAATAGTAATAATAATAAGAGAGAAATACGAGAAAGAGAAAAATAAAGGGAGACACCACGCACACGCCAACAAATGAGAAAATTAAATATGGACAGACAGAGACTTCTACTACTCCTCCTTATATAACACACACCAACACAATCAACCGAAAAAAAGGAGAGAAGAAAAAGGCATACGATACGGATTCGCCGGGGTCAGGTCATTAAAAGCAATTAGGCAAAGGACGGGGTTTTGGTTTTGGGTTTGGGTTTGGGGGTTTTCTTCTGACATGGCAGCAGCAATATCATGACTCATGAGAGAGACAGATACAGAAAGAGAAAGCAGCTCTCTCAACTCGAAAAAGCACCTAACCATTTATATCACGCCACGTGGCTTCACCAGAGACCCTATGTCCCCCCAGTTTTTTTTTTTTTAATTGCTTTCTTCCTTTGTTCCTTCTTCTTCTTCTTCTCCACTTCGGATTCAAAAAACCCTCTCTATTGCAGACAGACACAGTGAAAAGGAAGAGGAAGACAGAAGAGGAGGAGAAGGTGGATTACATTTTTTATTTTGTGAAAATGGCGGGTTTTTTCTTTTTTTTTGGTTTTTGGCGATTGCTTTTTAGTTGTCTTCGATATTGGCAAGTTTCTGCTTTTGGTTTTTTCTGTCCATAAAAATGAAAACTTTCTGCTTGTTTGAATTGTAATTGTTATTATTATTGTGATCTATCTTTTCTTTTAAATGTAACGGGAGGTATCATTCGAAATTATGTTTATCTTTAATAGATTGAGATTTAATTATAAGGGGAAAATATATATATATATATAGCTAGTTTTCATCACTAATTTACAAAATAAATTTTTGAGATAAGTACAAATAAATAGTTAGGCGAAAAAAAAAGTACAAATAAATAGTTTGCTTTTTAAGCATTTTAGTATTCATAATTTCAAATTCATACCACTTAAATAATAAAATTAATTACAACTCGTGATTTGTCAGTTCTTCAACATTAAAAATTTGATTTTTAATTCCAATCAAGTTATCATAATTTTAAGGGATAAGTATAAAAAATAATATGTTATTATATGCTTTTTCACGTAAATAACTATAGTATTTTTCGTAATATTTAAGGGTCTGTAGTTTGATTACACTTGCACTTTAGTATATTACTAAGTAAAATTATTAAAAATACATGATATAATATTAAAATAATATGGGTATTGAATAATAAAATTATTTACTAAGTAGTATATCATTCAACTAACTAAAAAAAATTACAAAAAATAAAAATATGATGTATTTTTAATTTTATTAGGAATAAAAAAAAGAATTTTTAAAATAAATTTATAATATTTTTAAAAATATCTAAATAGTTAGATTGATGATAAATCACATATAAAATATTTTTATTAATAAAAATTAGTGTTATATTAAAATTTTATTATAAATAATAACGATATTAGTTGAAAGGATATTAAAGTGTTAGAAAATAAAATCATATATCTTTAAATGTCACAAAAAAAAATGCATAAGTCTTTAAGTAAAAATATCGTAGGTGGCGGAGTTCATCGCGCACCCAAGTATTTGCCAATTACGGCACTGTGCGGGTTCAGGGCTCACTAGAAGTACAACTTTGGGCCTTTTAACAGGCTTTGGTTGGAGACTGGAGTCGCCACACGGGTGAAATCCGGGACACTTTTACAGCAACTGGATCCCACAGAGGGAGTCCAGGAGTCGTCCTCAAAGATTAGATCCGGAAACTGGGCATTGACTTTTGAATGGCCCACCCGACCTTGCGATTGGGCTCCATTTGTGTTTTATGTTTTGTTATTTTTTATTATTTAATTATTCATTTAATTACATGCAAATGTCGGTTTAATCCAAATAAATTTCAAATTTTACAATTTAGTCTAAGTTTGTTTAATTAATCCATTTTCATGCAATTTAGTCCTTAGTTCATCCACATCATTCATAATAAACACAATTCAAAACAATAATCACAACAACAAAAATTTAGAAAATACACAAAGAAAGGAGGGAGGAGAAAAGATTACAACCCTTTTTTTATGCAAATTAAATAAAAACAAATAATTCTAATTAAATCAAAATAATGGTATAAACCATTATTTACTTCAATCTGCCAGACAAAGGGAAGGTTTTAAATCTCCAGAAAATAAAAATCCTACAAAAGCAACACAAAGAAATTATCAAAATAAATGAAGAAAATTGAACAAAACAAAGCAATAGAGGCGGTGCCTCTTTGGGATAGAGGCGTCACCTCTGTCAGAAGAAGGCGTCGCTTCAGCAGGGGATGGACGCCTCATTATGCAACGGTCAAAAATTTAAATTGTAATCTTAAACTACAGAGGCAGCACCTCTGTGGGCGGAGCTGGCGCCTCTGCATAGAGGCATCGTCTCTATATCGACTGCAGGATAAAGATCTTCGTAAAGGCGTCGTCCCTATATCGACTGCTAGATAAAGATCTTCACATAATTAATTTTATCAATTTTTCTCCTTCCAAATTATGCACACATAAGTAAACAGGTCTAGTTTCAACAAGGAGGGCACATAATTTTCACAATGCAATCACAGAAAAATAACAGAAAGTTGAGAATTGAGGAATTGAGAAAATATAAAGATAAAAGAAGGAAATTTACTGAAAAATCAATTTGAAAAAAATTTTGGCCCTCAGATTCTAAATTTGGAGTGCCCATAGCTTCTGGAATATACAAATTCTAGCCCACAATTTCTCTCTCTTGCTTCTGGTTTTTTTTTTTTTTTGGAATTTATTTTTGCTTTTTTCTTTTGCTAAAGAGAATTTCCCCTGTACAGAAGCTAATTCCTCTATTCATAGAAGAATTTTTTGCCGCTTCTTTTACTTATGCACCCATTAATTATCAATTAATCCACACGTTACAGAACATGGAGCAACCCACGTTCTGTAATGAATTTTTTTGTAACAGACAGTGAAGAGGCATCGCCCCACCGAATGAGGTGGCGCCTTTGTGAAGTTGGGCTGTGGATTTGGGCCGGCAGTGGGCTTGGTTTATTAGGATGTGTTTGATTGGGCTCGGTCTTGACTTGTGGGCTGTTTAGGTTTGGCTTGGGTTTGGGTTGTAGGCTGTTTAGACTCTGATGGGTTAAATGTGTTTTGGGCTTGGTTCTTTCCAATGGGTTTTGGGCTTTGATTTAGAATGCGAGTGAATTTGGGCTTCTCTCAAGTGGTCCAGAATTCAATTCCTTTACTAATTTGAGCTTATTATCATTTTTTCATCATTGGACTTTTCTTTATGGGTCGGCTAAACTATGTGTCCACAGTTTGCCCCTTTGGTTTTTTTAGAAAACCATTAAATACTTTCATAAAACTAGTTTTTCAAAAAAAAAATAATATGCATGCAATAAATACCAAAGGATATTCTTCATTTCTGTAATTATGTTTCTGTACTGTCAGCCTTCAGGTATAACCCGAGAGATTTTATTTTTCTCATTGCCATCTGTCTTGATGTTCTGAATCAAGAGGCTTCGATTCTTGTACCGTCATCCTCGGGGTACAACCCGAGAGGCTTAACTTTTTCGCTGTCATCCTTGATGTTCAAAATCAAGAGGCTCCGATTCTTTTTGTGCCATCATCCTCGAGGTATAACTCGAGAGGCCCGCACTTTAATGCTTCGCATCCAAATGTACTGTACTCTGCAAACAAACATAATTCAATTGAATAACATTAGCTACATATTAAAAATATCATGTATCAAAAAGAAATTTTCCCCTCATGGACCAAAATGGCAATTTGCCATAAAGGTATATAAATTCAAATCTTTCTTTTCATTTCATTTCATTTCAAACTTTCATGCCATTTTCTTTTCTTTCTCTTTACTTCCATTTCTTCTTCATATCACTATGGATCTCGTGTTTGATCGCACACCCACTTTTCCCACCTGGGCCACTATCCCTCTAGAGGCCCGAGCACCTCTTTCTTTAGGACTGGAGCCTAGATCAAATTTGTCATTGACAGCTTTTCTCGATGCTCACATCTGTTCACGGGTTACAAGAGAGGTTAATCATTTTTTACCTGCTTTCTTATCAAATTAGGACCGGGTCAGTTAAGAATATTGATATGCAAGCTTAATTTATTGAAAAAATTAAAGAAAACGAGATAAAATTTAAAATTTTTTATGAAAAACTGACATAGCTGAAGACTCAATTAATTAGATAAACTATTGAATTTCGTTGATTTATAAAGAATATCGGAAGATAACCTTCTATTACTTGTTGATTCGATTGAATACTAGGAAAATAGGCATCAAAATCAATAATTCATAGAATTTTGAAATTGAGAAATTGAAAATTATTCATTAAAACATCAAAACTATCTATTCTTCAAAAACATCACAAATAAATAGTACTGGAAAAAATAACAAAAGCCCAACAAAAAGCCCAAAAATAAAAATAAAAAAGAAGTTAAAACTTCGAAGCCCAAAATGAAGGCCTAAATGATGGAATTTGGGCCTAAAACTGGGGCCAATTACAGATAAACCTAATATTAAATATAGGTCTCTAAATCAGCTTTAATTTGATATATTATAAGCCCTGTAACTCCACTTATGCCAAAAGTTATGGCCTTCAGAAGCGACGTTGTGCATCGAAACGCTCCAAAAACGTCAAAGCCATCTATTCTGCATCAAAAAACTAATTTGGGTTTGACTCCCATGATGCTGAGGCATCGCCTCTACTTAACACGCGAGAGGCATGGCCTGAATGCTGTAGAGGTGTCACCTCTACTACTGAGGATTCGCCTTTGTAGTGTAGAGGCGTCGCCTCTACATTGCAGAGGCACCGATGCTCAGCCAAAAAATAATTTATTTAATGTAAAAATTTAATTTTTTAATACTCCCTGCAGTTTGACCAGCACTCTATGAAGGGTGCTGGTAATATTACGGGTGCCCATGAGTGGTACAGCTCCATGACTAATGTGATCTGAGATAGAATCAGACATATTGGCTTTGAGCCTTTTATTCTGTCTCTTTCGACTGTTGTGGGTTGTCATGACCTCAATGGTCTCTATGCATTGATGGAGCGGTTTATGGATGCTACCCATACCTTCCATTTGCCTATTGGGGAGCTGACACTGGACCCTGTTGCTTTCATCGCCATCATAGGAGTCGCATGTGGCGGAGATCTTGTCCCTTTTAATCGGCGTCTAGAGCTGATGTCCCCGGCACACGTTGGCTACATCGACCGACTACTTGGCATGGTCCCTGCCATGAAGGGGACCCACACAGTCAAGGTCGACTCGATTTATGCTCATTACTCTAGTATCCCGGCAGAGACTATTACTACCCCTCGTTAGTGATACGGGTCAAATTATAATACCCTAGTCTCTAAGACTAAATATAGAGTAAGTAGGGTGTTGAACACTGGGAATTTATGAATTTTATACTAACCGAATAGATAATAAGATGGATAGGCAAAGTATTAATTATGGGAATTGTTGGATTATTCTAATTATTCTAATTGATTACTAATTACTACTAATTATTCTAACTATTCTAAATAT
>CATIWO010233117.1:0-13442 GCA_949673435.1 Macaranga tanarius | reverse complement strand
ACCTAGTGTGGTTTGATAAATATATATATGTTATGTTATAAGTATATTGAAAGGTATGCATTTTGCATCAGTGGGAGGAATATATGTGTATAGAGTTTGAGCTCCATGATCTGAGATTGAAAGGGGTAGAAAGTCTCAGATGTGGCCATTCATGTGATAATTATATATATGCGTATACGTGTGAGATTTGAGATTGAAAGGGGTAGAGAATCTTAGAAATGGCCACAGATAGATGAAAAGAAAAGAAGGGAAAGAAAAGTAATTATGAGCTTATGCATAATCATGCACTATTGCATTATGTATGTATATAAGTGTTGAATGTGGTTTTATTTGTGAGATTAATAATTTATGAATGCAGAATAGTAGTGTGGTTGTTTATTGTAGGATTGGCCCTACTGTGGTAGGGAGATGAATATATTCTAGGGGAGGTTCTGCCTAATTTTTTGGTAGACTCCTCGTAGATTGTGTTTGTACTAGTAAGTTATTATAGAGCTTAGTATGCCACAAATGAATTATATTGTTGAGACACCAACAATGTTGTTGTTGTGATGTTAATAGATGTTTGATGTAGACTAGGGTGTTTAGAATGTAATGTTGTAACTTGAATTAAGTTATATTCATATGCTTTGACATTACTAGTCATTTCAAGGGTATTTTAGTTAATTAATATAAATGAATTCAACCTATGTGTCTTCATAAAAGTTATAGTCCTCTGAGTTAGCTTTTCGTAGCTTTTTGAATCACTCAAATCCGAGTTCGGTAGAGGGAATTATGGTCAAAAGAGTATGACATGGTCAGTCGAATAGTGCCTCTGCATGCCCATGCGAAAAACACCAAATCAAGCACGCCCATGCGTGCCAGAGGCGAAAAATTGAGCCTCAGACATGACCATGCACAACTTAATAAATAGTTATGATATTTTGACCATAACTTGAGCTATAGAGCTCCAAATAAGGCGTGGTTTGATGCTACGGAAACTTTAAAGAGTCCTCTACAAGTTCTATGTTTAAGAATAGGTAGAATCTATTTTTTAAGATTCTCTAATTGAGCTTAACTTTTCAGTGCTCACTTTCACCTTTGTCATTTGAACTCCTATGCACAATCTAAATATTTAATTCTTATATCTTTGATGTGTAATAATGTATTCTATATGTTTTTATTAATTAGTTCTTGAGAAGAACTATATGTATGATTGTATTATCAATTGCTTATTGAGTCGCAAGCTCATTACTTTGCAATTTGTGGTTTTCAGGATAGTTAGCCATTTGAGCTGTTGATTGGATTAGAAAACTTAAAGCTTGGTTGTCACAAACTCAGGTGGGACGACAGTGTGCTTGATGACTACATCTCCATCCTCATGTGCATTTCATCCTTTTGGCATCAAGAATTTTGTAATAGAATTATGTTGTATTTGTATACATATGTAAATTATATGTACATTGTATAAATTAATATTTTAACATATATAAAGTATATTTTCATTTAAGAAAAATTTTATTATTCATATTTTATGTCATTAATCTGGACACGTCTATATGATACTTGGAGGACACCACTTGCTCTAACAAGCAAGTGAGGTTCACTCTCTTAAAATTGGGGTGAACTGCTAAAAAAGTTTTAAAAGATGGACATTTGCACTTCTTGTCTTATTCTTTTTCTATTTTGGCTTGCAAACAAAAGCTAATAACGTCCCTTAATGGAAGCAAGGTATCATTCATGATTCAAAAGCAACTACACTGTCTACAAATAATAATTGTAAACATTTTATCATCAATCTTCATGTTTTGCACATTTACCACAAAAAAGAAAAGGCAAAGAGACAAGCAAGGTAGCCCGATGGGTTATGGTTGTATCATTTTTACGGTAATTGGCTTCTCTTCATCTTTCTTCTTCTGTTTGCCAAATTTAAACAGATGGCATAAGCAACATATTGCAATTAATAAACTAAAGGTCGTAAATGAGGCATTGGAGCAAGCAGAGGCAATGGCAGTGAGATTTCAAGAAAGGCATGATCATATATTAAGTGTGATGTGCTCTCATTACTTGGTCCATCAAGACCTTCAGGATGCATTGGCAGATGCTAAGGCTGCCATGAATCAGGCATTGGAGTTTGTTTTTAGATTAAGAGAGATGCAAATCAAGATCTTGACCAATTTCCCTGACGAAGCTAATCTTTTTTTGGAGTAGCAATTCTTGGACATGATTTTAGCTATGTATCAGTTTTTTTCTTAGGTAAATAATAGATTATATCTACATATGAATTTAGCTTATCCACAATAATTGTGTAACCATGTTATTTGATTATTTGAACTTTATGTTATATATCAAGTTCATAAAAATGTATGTACAGAACTATCAAAATTTATAAACATTTTCTAAGAAATATGTATTTTTATGTGATTTATAGTACAAAATATTTAATTCTTACAATTGTTCAAAAAAAAAAAAAATTTACTGCTTCCAAACATCAATAAAGGGGATCAATTAAATTTTTAAAAATTTGTCTGCTTTATATATTGAAAAAAGAAATATGGTTTATGTATAAATAGTTTGAGAATTGAATATGGTGTATTTTAACCATTAATTTATAGAATTATTTGAAGAATTGAAAAGAAGAATTGTTGTGTATATATATACATGGTAAGAATTTTTTCAAACTAGATTACGCATCAATCCAAATAATAAGTGTGGTTTTTATAAATATAAATATAATTTTAATTTACTTAAAATAAGTTTTTTTTATTATTATTATAGGTGATATATAGTTTTAAAAAAAAAGTGTAGTCTATAATTCAATATTATTCACAAAGTAAAATAAAGTAAATAAAAAACAAAATGATCTTAGAATTTCTAAAAAAAAAAAAAGGGTTAAGAGTTAGCTAATCAAAAATTCAAAAAGAGAAAATATCAGTCTCTTCGAATTGCCAACATGGCAAATCCAACGGTTCGCAACCACCAAACTAACATATCTCGCAGCACGTCAAAACAAACCAAAGGATTGCCAGCATGTCAAAACATACACCGTCAGATCATAAAAAAACAAAACAAATCTCATCACTCCAAATTCAAATCACACGGATCGCCAACGTAAGCAAAAACTCCCATAAATACCCTCCTTCAAAGCCCCCATCAAAATCTCGAATTCGAACTTAACAACCACCTCTCTTTTCCCTCTAAAATCGCTCTCATTTCAATCACTAAAAAAAGCTCCAGTTTCAGATCTCAAAATGGACGCTCCAAAGGAGAAGAAAGGCGCCGGAGGAAGACGCGGCGGAGAACGCAAGAAAGCAGTCTCTAAATCCGTCAAAGCCGGCCTTCAATTCCCCGTCGGTCGTATCGCTCGTTTCCTCAAAAAAGGCCGTTACGCTCAGAGATATGGTTCCGGCGCTCCCATCTACCTCGCCGCCGTTCTCGAATACCTTGCTGCTGAGGTAGTTACTAATTATTAGCAATCTGTTAAATCAATCAGATCAGATGTATTTTTTGATGGATTTTGAATGATTTTTGGAAGCTAATTTTGATTTTAATCAATTAGGTTTTGGAATTGGCTGGAAATGCGGCGCGTGACAACAAAAAGAATAGGATAAATCCAAGGCATCTGTTGCTAGCAGTGAGGAACGATGAGGAATTAGGGAAGTTGCTTCAAGGTGTCACCATTGCCAGCGGAGGAGTGTTGCCAAATATTAATCCAGTGCTTTTACCTAAGAAAAATGTTTCAGAGAAAGCTTCAGACTCTAAATCGCCCAAATCTCCTAAAACTGCTTAAATACAGATATATCTGTTTCTAGTTACTTACGTAGTGTTAATTCTAATAATGGAATGTAGGATTCAGTAGTTTAGATCTTTTTTTGGAATGTTTTTGTGAATGTTGTCTCTGTTATCAATGGAAATTGTAGTTGATTACAACTTCTTATAATGGAAACTTTACTATTTCCAGCAATTTCTTTTCTCTGCGTGTGCTGTATTTGTAGTCATGACTTTAAAATCAAGATATAAATAGAGAAGAACTGGGGCTTAATTGAGCAGCAAAATAAAAATTTCATATCAGTAAATTACAATTATCGGAGTATGTCAGCCTCAAGTTGAATAATGATTTTGCCATCTAATGCTGGGTCATGGGATGAATGGCTTCGGTGTAATCTTGAAAACACCCTTAACATTACTCATAAATTCAACTGGCCTGTTGTTATTGGAACTATTTGTTGGCAGTTCTTGAAAGATAGAAATGCAATTTTACGTGATGATAATTGCAATATGAAGCAAAAGAATGTTTATTGTATTCTTTACAAAGTTCAGAGTTTCATTTCTGCTCGTATAATGCTATTCATGTTGTATCCAGAAATTCAGGTTTCAGTTTTTATTTGTTTTTTTAGCATTGGAGGGGGAAAGAAAAAATTGGGCCTAATTGTGCCCGGCCCATGAAGCTCCAATCTTGTATCCATTAGAATTCTGTTAAAATGGGGAGTTATAGTGTTGTATATAGTTGAGAAGCAGAAGGGTTTTAGAAGGGTTTTGAATCAATAGCTATGAAGCATCTTCTGGTAATTCTCATGCATTATTCCTTGATTACATTGCTTTTCAATTACCCACCAAAATTTAAGTTCATTTGTGTAGTGATTTCATTTCTTTTTCATGATCTTTCAGATAAAGGCTCCAATCTGTTCTAGAAAATCTATCCTTCAAACTATAGCTTTTGCTGCTTCTGCTTCGGGTCTTCTGTACGCTGCTAGCAGCAACTCTGATTCTGATTCTGGTGAGCTCTTTTTTTTGGGTCAATTCTCTTTGCTTTTTCCCTCAATTGTTTTTTTTTTATTTTTATTTCTCTATTCAAAATAAAAGAAATTCAGTCTTGCAATCAACTGTTATTTTTGATACTTATAGGGGCAACAATATCACTCTCAGTACCTGCCCCTCTGCTGCCATGGCAATTATCAGAGGCTTTGATCCCTTTGCGTCCTTCATTTATTTGTGCAGATAGCTGGCACTTTGGTTTGTATATAATTTTTTTTTTTTAATAAAAAAAGAATGAATTTGTAGCAATGAATTATTTGTCTATTATTTGTATATTGGGTTATTGATTGGAGTTTGAATTTGTAGGAATTCTCACACTGTATTCTTCTAAAGTTAGTCCTGTTCCATCATCTGACACAAATGAAATGAGTTCCAGTTTTGTTGGAGATAGTCCAAAGCCTAGTTGTGGATGTTTAGGTAGGGACACTATAGCCAATGCAGCTGCTAAGGTTGGTCCTGCTGTTGTCAATCTCTCTGTTGCCCAAGGTATTTTTTCTTTTGTGGATTCTTTCAAGTTTATGTTGTTTATTTCTCAAGAGAACTATTGAACATTTCTGTGAGTAAAATTTGTGTGTTTATAGGATTTTATGGGATTAATACTGGAAAGAGTATAGCATCTGGGACTATAATTGATTCTGATGGCACTATATTAACTTGTGCTCATGCTGTTGTGGATTTTCAAGGCATGAGAGCTTCATCTAAAGGGAAGGTTAGTGATTATCTATACACAAATAAATGTATTAGTTAATAAACCTTTGTTATTTTGATTTTGTTGATTCACTTATTAATGCTTCATGTTGGTACATTCGTGCAAAATTGAATTTCTCTAGTCTATACTAGCATTCACTTGCATATCCCATGTTCTCAACATTGTCAAGAATGTAGTATTCTAAGTGCATGACAATTTTGTTTTCAAGCTTAGTTGTTTTAAACTTGTTTGAGTAACAAACATTTGCAGGTACATGTGACTTTACAAGATGGTCGGACATTTGAAGGTACCGTGGTAAATGCTGATTTACATTCTGATATTGCTATTGTAAAGATAAAATCAAAAACTCCACTACCAACTGCAAAGCTTGGATCTTCAACTAAGCTTCGCCCTGGTGACTGGGTACTAGCAATGGGCTGCCCACTTTCACTTCAAAATACTGTGACAGCTGGTATCATAAGGTATTGAGAATAATTATTGGAGAATTTTTTTCCCCTCATCATTGATTGTTGTCATAGTCAAAATATGAATGATTGCTTATTTTGTTGGAGCTAGTTGTGTTGACCGTAAAAGCAGTGACTTGGGTCTTGGAGGCATGCGGAGAGAATATTTGCAGACAGATTGTGCAATTAATGCAGTAAGTCTCTCCCTCCCTCGTACTGAAAGCACATTTCTTATCTTGTTCCTCAAAGATTCACTTTTTGAGAATGAATTGCTAAAGTAATACTTGCATAGCATTTGTATGTGTATCTAGCATGTAATTTATGTATATCTAAGCATTTTTATGTCTACACTTGAAACATAGGGAAATTCTGGTGGTCCTCTTGTTAATATTGATGGAGAAATTGTTGGTGTAAATATCATGAAAGTATTGGCTGCAGATGGATTGAGTTTTTCTGTACCAATTGACTCAGTAATCAAAATCATAGAGCATTTCAAGAAGAGTGGGTATGTTATAATGTTTTACATGCAAGCATTCATTTTTAAAATTTGAACTTGTTTCAATAAGCATTGTTGTTCCAAAACATGTGGCAAATCTTTTGCAGGAGAGTTGTTAGACCTTGGCTTGGCTTGAAAATGATTGATCTTAACGAGATGATAATTGCTCAACTTAAAGAAAGAGATGCCAGATTTCCTACCGTTACTAAAGGTGTTCTTGTACCGATGGTATGTTTTAATGCTTATCCCCATTGTATTTGCATATAACAGATTTTTCTTTAGGATTTTCTAAGTTGACTTAAGTCTATTGTTTTTCTTGTGTATCCATGTTAAATCTTTTCAATAAAAACAAGGTGTTAGCCTCAAAGATAAATTCCGTTTTGATATTTGCTTATTTTGTTCCAGGTAACACCAGGGTCGCCGGCTGATCGTGCAGGATTTCAACCTGGAGACGTTGTAATTGAATTTGATAGGAAGCCCGTTGAAAGTATCAAGGAGGTATGTTATTATTATTATTATTATTATTTTGATAGAATTAGAGGTTAGTTTTGTAGGATTAATTTATAGTGTATAAACTTGAAGTTAGGAAAATGATAGCAATTGCTTTATGCATTAATTTGGGAAGACATTTGTATCTACTTTAAAATTTTCTTATCCTTAGACTCAAGGAATTTTTGTTTGCAAAGCCTAGTAATTTTGAAGTTTTGCATGCTGATGCTCTGTTTGGATGGTATTGTTGTAGATTATTGAAATAATGGGGGACAGGGTTGGGATTCCTTTGAAGGTAGTTGTGAAAAGACCAAATGATGTTTTGGCGACTCTGACTGTTACGCCAGAAGAGGCAAATCCAGATATGTGAACAAGCAACTATTCTTATTCAAGAACACATCAATGGTTATCTGATCGCAAACACATTATAGTATTACTTTAAAGGGATATTGAAGGGTCGGTGGTGGCTAGTGGGAGCCATTATGGCATATCAGTTCTCTCAAATCGTACATATGCATTACCAAACTTGGTGAACTTTAGATGCAAATTATTGTAGTTAGTAGAATCAGTAAACTTACCGTGCCTAAGTAGCATATTTAATGGCAATAATTTCATTCTTTTTAACCTTGCTCAAATCTGATAAAACTCTTTTATATTTCAATTTTTATTAATTTATTCGAATCCAAGGATTCAGGGGTTTCGTTTCTATTTGCACCTGGCTCAGTGAAGGCTTTTATTATTATTTTTTTGGTGCTCGGCACAGTAATTTAGCTATGGAGTTTACTTCAAAACTCTGGTGAATTCAAATGCATATGGAGCATTATTTTTGAGGATGGATCCCCACTACATTGGGAAGAGCCCTTTCTTGGAGAGAAAATTAGTTTAGTACTATTGCAGTCGCTGATTCCTGTTGCATATTTTGCTTGATAGAGTGCAAGCGTTTGCACTCTATCAAGCACATCCTGCAATGTGATTGTTTTTCACTTATGGTCCTTTTTATTAAAACAAAGGTTAGACCTCGTACACTTGCAGAAAATAAGAATGGTGCAAAATACAAGCTCCAAGCACATATAAGCAACACATCACTAGGAACATATTTATCAAACAAACATTACTAAAATTAACAGAATTTTACCTGCAACATAGAATCTGAGCCAAACTTTTTATCACATACCTTCATGAAAACATCCCCTCCTAAAGTACCATCTTCCCCATTTGAACTTGGACCCAACAAAGCTGAAACAGCAACTTCCTCACCTGATACACAATTTCTTCTCAAGACAGTATCTTGTAACCGAATGAATCATAGTCCACAACAAATCTGAGATGGATTGAAGAAATTGATGCCGATCACTATGGCTAATGGTGTCAACAGAAGAAGAAAAAAATCCAGAGATTATATTATATAAATAAGAGGAGGAAACAAAGCATTGTGAAATTAGAGGAGTGACATAAACAATTTTTTTTTTAATGGGGAGAAAATTTAATTTCTAATTTAATGAATGGTTACAAATAAAAAATACAAATTGAGCAATTGTTAAATTTGATGACACTGTGTTATCATGATGCCAAAGCAAGCACCCATCAATTATGTAGAGCTTCGTTCTGGATTTCTGGGTTCAGGAAATTGTGATGTTCGAGCTGAGTCATGTTCCCACCAGAGACTGGATCAAACTCACAACGATAGAAGCTGCATATTGCAATGCGGCAAATGCATTAGACATTTGCTATGATCAAAGACATGAATTAAGTTGACAAAATATCCATAGCAATATCTATTAACACTATAAAGTATACTCAAATCATAATCCCTGCACAAGTAGTATATATGATGCCAAATCCATTGTTACTGATCAATAGAACCAATAGAAGAGCATTAGTAGGAAACAAGTATTTTAGTATAATACAGATATATAATTGTGGCTCCACAGACATGAAAACAAAAATAAGCAGAAGAAAATAATATCAAAAGCAATGCGACAATTTTCACTCATGTTATTACCTTCCATCCATGCCAATAATTACAATTGTGTTATTCTGACGGCCAAACCCAACAAAATGCTTCAATCTTTCAGGTACTAGGAACTTAGCTACGGACCATTCTGAGCTAAAATACTTTGGCAATATACCTGCAAAAGTAAGAGCTTTAGATGGGCTTGACTCCCAAGACATTGATATGAATGTACAAAGGTTTTGTAGGATGTAATCACAGTTTCATTGAGTTGGGATTTTGCACAGCAAATCATTGAAAGTCAGAAGTTAGTTCTTAATCTGTGTATTAAACTTTCCATTCAATAACCCCAATTAAGAATTCTTAGTATCAGCCTACACTGGCTAAGTCATTGTCAACACTAACTCATATTTCTCAGCTTGATCAGAGTAATGGACAATCAACAAACAAATCGGAAAAAAAAATACCTTTCAACATAGAAAAAGACGAAGCGCGTGAACTATTAGCATGATTAGGTTTAGATGCACCATCTGATGTATCATTCCCCAGTAATGCTGAACCAATCTTAAGACTAAATACATGAACAGTCCCCTTATCACTTGAGACTGCCAACCACTTAGCATCAGAAGAAAATGCAAGGCTATATATTTCAGCTCTCTCTGAACCTCTCCTAACCTTCAAAATTTCCAAAACAAACATTAGCAGAAATTAATTAAACACCATGACACCAAATAAAATAAATCAAACCTCAAGTTTCAATTACAAAATTAAGTTGAATAGTTTTATGATCATTACCTCTTGTAAAAATGATCCGTCCAATGTACTAAAAACCCGAATCAAAGTACCCTTAGTACTAGCAGTAGCCAAGATTCCGCCATCTCTACTCATAGCCATACAAGCAATCTCAGAATCATGTGCCCTGATGAAAAATTCTTCAGTTTTTGGCTTCTCAAATTTAGGAAGCTTCTCATATTTCTTAACTATAATTAGGCCCTTAAGGCGGCCAGGGCAAGCCAGCACGAATGGTGGAGAAGTATAGGAAATTTCACACAGCCCTTTTGGATTTAAGTCCGTCTCAAATTCATCCAACACTCTGAAATTTGAAAGATCAATGACAAAAATTTTCTGAAGAAAAACAACAACCAATGCATTGCGTCTTAACTTAACGTTTTTAATCTTAGACCGAAAGGTTCGCTCGCCTAGAAGTCGAGAGTCAAAGCGAGAGATGTGCCAAAGCATAACGTTATATGGGGAGTTGATAGGCTTAGGCCCTCCGCCAACTAAACAGTAACAATCAGAAGATAGAAGCATCCCTACAAGACCAATGCTGCCACTACTGCCATGTGAATCCAGTTTAAGAGGGAAAAGATGGGTGAGAGGATTCGTACTGAAGATTTGAACGCCATTGTCGCATGCAGCAGCAAAGCGGGTGTAGTCTTGATTGAAGGAAAGATGGTATATTGCTGGGTTCATGGCGGTGCTGTTCATGATGTTGTTGTTGCTGTTCATGAATTTGGAATATATAAGCTTTTTAGCATTAGTACTCCCTTTCCTTATTGGATTATAATAAAACTAATATTATATGCTTCATTTCCTACTTGATTCAAATATCCTAATTTAGATTCAAATTCAGAATTGTGATGCAATCACATAACATACAGAATTCGGACTCTTCATACATTATAGTGTTTGGTCTCATATTGGTACCTTCATCTTTAGCTCATAATTGAACAAGGAAAACGTTTAGTGTCGTGCAGAGGATATGATCTTTGGTGCAAAATAAAAAGAGTATAGAAATCATTACAAAAAAAAAAAAATTAGAAGAAAAATTATTTAAAAAGTGTCAAAAATAAAATAAAATGCAATAAATTATTTTTCAACTCTAAACTTCACCTATTCTAAATATACTACACCAATAATTATATTTTAACAAATAATGTATGTTACACATTTTCATTAATCAAATATAAAACATTAAGAGTATGTGTATCAAATTGGTGATTAGATTTGTAATAAATAAATAATGTATATACTATACTCATTAATCAAGTATAAAATACCAAGAATAACAATCAAATATGTAATATTCTGGTAGAAAAAACTCACTACTTAGTTTGTCAATTTTTAAGGTTTATTTTATTAAATTTCAATTTATTGTGTTTTATCGAGCCCTTTTAATATATATATATATATTAAGTCCTAATATAATTATTTTTATCAACATTAAAAATGTTTTTTGACACTGTATTGTAGTAAGAATTTAAATTTAAAGTTCAGTCTCTTTTAATTGTGTTTGCATTAAATACTCTTATTTTTATTAAAAAAAAATCAATAAAACACAATATATTTAAAAACTTGGTAAAAAAATCTTGAATAAGATTTTTCTTTGTAAACTTGACTGAATGATTAACCTGTTTTATATTTTTAATGTTTTCATTTTTGTTTTTGACTTATTTTCAAATTTTATTTAATTGAGAACACATCAATTGTGTATAAAAAAAAAATCAAAATTAACAAGAAAATAAAGAGATGACACGAGTGAAATAAGAGAAAAGAGTTATAAAAAAGTATGACAAGATAAAGAAATATTATAGAAAATTAAAATTAGAATTTGTAGTAAATTAAAATGAAATTTTAGAAGATTTAAATATTGCTTGACAAATAAATTTTAGGGGAGAAACTATATATTTGGCCAGTTAATAATGACAAAAACCTTCCATTCAAATTCCACAATAGTGAGAAGCTATATGGTTATTGGGTACCAAAGATCAAATCCATCGTCAATAACATTGAAGCAGCTATATCTCAGATATTATATCTCCTAACAACCTACTAACCGACCTAAATCCTCCCTCCACCACCTTTCTGTGCTCGACAACGTTTTGTCCCTCCATGCTCCACAACGTGCAACTTACTCTGCGCCCCATCTTTCCCTCCCCGTTTCCATTAAGGTGTACAGAGTCGGGCGATTGATTTCAACGGTCGGGCGATTGATCCGTGGCCGAGTTTGAGGGACGATGCCCATCATATTCGCCGGCAACAAAGGGTTATTATTCCTCCACCCTGGTGGATAAGGATATGCAGTACGGTATCCACCACCCAGCCATGGTTCCTCCACCCTACGGTGTCCCCCACCCACCTCCATATGGAAAGCTGGCGGCGAATATGCTCCAGGAGGTGGATAAGCAGAAGTACCATCCGCACCAGGATAATCTGCCGGCGACGGATCAGACATAACAGGCAAGTGCGCATTTTTGGCCATTTCTGCAGGCCAAGGTGGTTCAAATTTTTCTCCGAATTTGGAAGAAAAATTTAAAGTACCTTTGCTTTTGCCGCTTGGAGTCCTGACGCCATAGCTGATGACCCTTCCATCTCCAGCCTTATGATGATCTACCAATTCTTTGATAGGTACATGAACCTCACCTATTTCTTTATTGCCGAAGCATCGACGAGAAATCAGCTTGAATTCGACGGTAAGACGGTTGTCCTCGGCAGCAGCTCCAGGAATGTTGAATTTCATTGTATAATTCCATTTGGGACTGGTTCCACAGCGTTTATCGATGGGAGTCTGCTTAGGATTGTAGTGATCACCTTTGATCGAAACTTCAGCATAAACATCCATCTTGCACAATATATTGACATCTTTAATGTCTTTGGCTGAGATAACAGTGATCTCCAATGGCCTGCACTCCATCCTCAATAGAAACTACGATTTCTTGAGATTGCTAAGGGGCCTTGAGGTATATATACCCTTTAATACCATAGATAAGATAACTATCACATTTAAAAGATAACTCCTTTAAGAAGCTGAGAGGCTTAGGGGGAAAAGACAAACCATTATACACTTATTTAATTAATAATAAAAAATTATATAATAATTAAAAATATATATTTTAACTATTTAATTAAAGAAATTGACAAAATTTAAAACCTAAAAAAAACTGGGTGAACCCGTCGTATTATAATTTACAAACTCATATAATATAATATATTTATTTATTTTTTATAATATAAAAATTATTTAATAATAAAAAATATATATTTTAATTATTTAATTAAATAAATTGACAAAATCTAAAATTTAAAAAAAGAATTGAATAAATCTGTCATATTATAATTTACCAACCTATAAATTATAATTTTATTTTTTAATTAATTAATTATTTATTTAAAAAAAAAAAGGACAAAATGGTATTTGCTCTTACCATAAGACAATGTTCTGCGTGGCTGTGAGGAACGCCAAGCATTTTTAAAAAAATAAAAAAAAAAGGATTAAAGTGTCCCAATTGACATCTGCAAGGCCTGCCCATGTGCAGCTGTTGACTATATTAAAACTTTTTCACTTTGAACGCAAAGTTTTGAATTTATGTCAATTCAGTGCTGAAACATTATGAAATGATTTTATATTTTGTTTGGTTTTTTGGAAATTTTACAAAATTTTATAGAATTTATTTTTAAACTCAAATGAATATATTTAGTTTAAATAAAAATTTTATAAATTTTAATTTTAATTTAATTTTTTTTATTTTATGAAATTACTTAACACAATATGTTTGGTACAAA
>CATIWO010233096.1:0-10977 GCA_949673435.1 Macaranga tanarius | reverse complement strand
TTGTATCATATAATATTCTATTTGATACAAAATTAGAATATAAATTAATATTTTATTTGATAAAAATATTAATTTAACCAAATATCACACTATAAGGTAGCAATACAATAAAGGAATAAAAGCATTTTAGAAAATAAAGATAATAAAATTATAACTTTTTATTCTTAAAATAAATATAAATATAATGACATTGAAATAATTTATAAATTTAAGTTATTTTATTAGAATTTCATTTAATTATAGCTAATTTCACAAATTTAAAAATTTAGAATTTGAAAGTAAATACATTAAATTTAATTTTGTAAATAATTTTATTTATATTTAATACACCTATTAAGTAATTTTAAAAATTATTTCAGTTTTTAATCAAACTCATCAATTGGGTTTTCTATGATTTAGTTTTTATTTATTTACTTTTTTTTTGTAAAAATGAAAAAAAGTTTAAGTAGGTAATTGAATTTTAAAAGGATCTTATCATAATTTTTAAAATTACATTTAGATTTTTAATAGAAAATTGGATAGAATTGAAACAAATTGAGAAGTTCATATGATAAATTGATACGATTTAAAGGATAGGATTAAATAGAAAATTTGAGAATAGTTGAGGATAAATGAGACTATTATCCCTTCTTTTAAATATGTTCTGACAATAATTTTTTTACACCTTATGCAACTCTAACTAACTAAAGTTAATAGAACAAAATATTTTTAAGCCCTTCCCTCAATAATTCTAACAACCGAAGTCTACTTGGTAATTATATGTGGGATTGTAATATTGAGAAATTATTGTGTTAGATTCATATACCAACACATGCATATTTAGGTAGGCAGAGACTATAATGTGGGTTCACTAATTCTTTTAGCTTGTGTCACACTGTTGTAATTAGTTAATGTTGCAATGTTGTAACTCCTTAATTGGATGGCCCCATTGAAAGATATGTTATTATTGGCTTAATAGCAAAGCAACTTCAACATTTTACCAAGCAATGCATAAAGCAAGAACTTGTGGTCATCAATCTGCAAAACTTTTCTTCTAGTAAGGTTAAATGAGTTTGTTAAATTTGATTTAATCATAATGTTGAGCAATTTTGGATTTGGACATGACTTGTGATTCTTTTTTTAACCTACACATACATCCTTGTCTACATCACCATAATTACTCCATAATGCTAACCCTAAGTGTATTAGGCACAAAGTTAAGTCAATGACCCTAATTCATTATTTGAGGCTTCGATTAATTAGTTACTAGAGTGGGGAATGATGCATTAAAAGACCTAGCCACCATATGCATACACATGATGAAACCATAACTAGTCACAAAACTTAGCTGATTCTAATACAACTAAAAAGTCTTTCCTTTTGTTTTGTTGGATGGTAACTAGCTTGTTGAATTGACCATTAACTAAAAAAATTGTCATGAATAAAAATTCTCCAACTTACTAGAAAACCAAGATAAAAATAGAAAGAACATTCGAAGATATTCTGAAAATTTCTAAACCTATAAGTTTTGACACCATGAAAAGGTCTACAAAAGAAACCAAATTTTATATATATAGTCGTTGTTGATGGATATGTTCAAGTTTTGAATTCAAGCCTATTAGAAAGCAGACAAGATAGTATTCTTTGTTGGCTATCATTCTTAGTACTTGAAAGAAAGACATGAAAAAAGGACACCGAAGGCATGAATTCAAGGTCTAGAAATCTTTGATTTTTGAAGTCCCATATTAATCACATCATCACTATATATATGCACACACACATACGGTAATACACTGTGTTTCACACATAATTTTTTACATCATTAACTTGTTTTTATAAAATTAAATTTGTATTAAATATTTTTATATAATTACTAATAATTAAAAAGCACAATTTTAAAATTTTTTGATAATAGTTAAGTCTATAAATATTTAATTTTTAATTGATTTTGTGCATTTACTTTACATGCGTATAATTTGCTTAGAAAAGTTTGTTATTTTACTTTTAAGATTCATAATAAAAAAAATATAGCATAAATTATGCATTAATAATTAACTTTAATAGAGTTATAATTTATTATAATTTTAATAAAATTTATACTTCAACAATTATACATTCACTTCTCTTTAATTAATATTTCTTAACGTTAATATTTTATTTGAAAGAAATTAACAAATTTTTTGTTTAAAATCTTATTTTTAATAATAAATTTTAATATCTTTAGAAAAAAATATGTGAACGATTGATGATTTTAGTTAATAAAAACATAATACAAATATATATATACATCACATATCTGATTATTAAGGTGACAAAAGGTGGGTACTAGCCGAAGTGTGTGCATTTGTCCACCAATAAATTAGATTAATTTTGATTCTAGAAGATAAGCCTAATTAAGTAATGCGCATAAGGCAAGCCAATGGCAAAGTTCATATATTTTCTCATTACCATCAATCAAAATACTGCTTCTTGCAAAGGAACTCCACATGCATTATTCATTAGCCGTTGGGAAGTTATTAGCTTCCATAAAAACAATAAAATAAAAATAAAGTCTTCTTCATTTCATACTCGAGTGTGCTAAGTGATTCCTTTTTCTAACTTTTCAATTAAAATTAATTTCATAATCAAATTATTTGTTTAATTATTTTTCTTGTACCAATGGGCAATATATAGGTTAGCTTTTCATGTTTTTTTTCCTTTTAATAATTATAGAGTAGCTTATTTCTAATAAAAAAAAATTAGCACTAGTGAGTAATTATAAATTTATTGCATTGTTTTTTCTATTCATTCCACAAAAATAAAAATATATTTTGATTATAGATTATATAGATATCAACAAAATAAGAGATATAAAAAAAATTTTGTTTAGATAATGATAATTTTTACTTAAACTTTTTTTATTTGAATCATTGGTATTCAGAATTCATTGAATTATGATTAATTCAGTTAAATTTGGGCAATGCTATAAGGATAGTAAAAGTCTTCTAATAACTATTTAATATAATTACGTATATCATAGTTTGAACTCGAAACATTGCTTAAACGAGAACAACCACATGACAACTGCTTTCTATATAATTTTATTTTGATTTTTATTTGAGGAATCATGTACTTCACTATGTGATTTTATAAACCGCCAAAAAGCAACTATCTAATCTTTAAATGAATTTATGTAATAATATAGTAACAATTTAGGGATTTTTTTTGAACGAAATTCAAAAATTTAACTGAAACTATAACAACTTAGGGATTAAGAAAAAAAAAATCACACTACTTTAAATGTGCTATGTAGCACTTGGCACGCGTAACTAAAACATATAACATTTTAACTTTTGAATATCTTTTGCCTTGCCATTTACTTTTTACCATTAGCACAATATTTTCGATTTTTTGACTAATTATTTGTCCTTTTGAGTTAGGTAAAAAAAAATTTATAATTTTGATGAAATAAATTTTTAACCCTGAATTTTTATATGTTAATAAAAAGAAGTGGATACTAAAATATTCACTCAATGGAATAGCTATATATGATTTTAATTGAGTATGTGGAGTTTTTTCTTAGAATATAAATCTACCAATTGGTAAGCTTATATCTATATATATATATATATATATTCCATTTCATTTTACTTATTTTATTTTTGAAATTTTTTTATTGAAATAAACGTTCTATTTTATTAATTTTTTTTATCAAACAATATCGATGGGATATCAATGAGTTCTTTTTTTTTTTGTAAAATTGATATAGGGCTAAATAAAATGATGAAAATAGAAAAAAAAAACATGTGAAGCATATATAACAAAACTAGTTTAATCGTAAAAATATCATTAAGTTTCTTGCTATAATTTCATATCTAAATGAATAAAGTTGTTAGAAAATATTCAAATTAATCTCATAAAGATATTCCTTCAGATTTCACAAATAGTATTAATAATTTATGAAAAAAGATTTAGAAATTCTACCAAATAAATAGAAAAATATATATTTAAATATATATTTATTGCATTTATAAAATTTTAATGAATACAAAAATAATATGTAACCACTGCTAGACTAATATAAAATCGACAATAAATACAAAAAATAAAGAGAAAAAAAGTAATTAGGATTTTTTTTAATAAACCATATTTTCTCCTTGCACTTTCATTTTTTTTTTGAGATTTATCCCTTACACTTTTATTTCTATACATTGAATCTCTATATTTTTATTTTTATTAAAATTAAGTCATTTTGTCAACCGGACTCATCCTTAAAGTAAATTATCTGATTTAGTCCATGTAATTTTTAAATATGTCTGATAAATTTGCATACTTTATTTTTATTTAATTAATCCTTAATATTTTTAAGTAATTTTTAATTATTTTTTATTTTATTACGATAAATAATTTTAGTTAATTATTAATATTTATATATTTAGTTAATAAACCTATACTCTAATTAATTTATACTTGTAACTGAAAATTTTATAATTGATGTAAATTTTTAAAATTATTTGTCTCTATAATTACATATTAAAATTTCATATTTTAATAAATAATTTATTTTATAAATTAAAAATTTTGTTTAATTAAATTAAGTGATACTTCTATTTAAAATGATATTTTTTATTAACCATAATTTGATACTATTATATATTTTATTACTATTTTAAATGAGTTTTTTGATCAATGAATTTTTTCTATTTTCTATAAAACAAATTTTGCACCTAAAAAAGTAATAAATCTTTAAAAAATAAAAATTATACTATAGATATAATATTTTAAAAATCTAATTTGATTTTTTTCTTAAAAATATATAAAATAGAGTGTATTTAAATTTGTTACAGTGAAAAAAACCCTCATCTTTCAATAATTTTTTATTTAAAATAAAATTATTAATAAAATTTATAAAGCAATACAATATAAAATAGTGTGAAATTATTCTTAATAAAAAATTATTTTAAATATTAAGCAAAATATTACTAAATTTAGTTTTAACTAATTCCAAGTAAAATTAAATGATAAATTATTAAACTCCTAACTAATAAAAAAAGTTTACCTAGAAGAAGTAATAGATTTTTAAGAAACAAAAATTATACTATTAGTATAAATTTTTTTTTTAAAAAAAGTCTAATTTAGTTATTTTATTTAAAATATATAAAATAGAGCATACTTAAAATTGTTAGAGTAGAAATTATCACACTTTTTAAAATAATTTAATATTAAAAATTTAAGTAATAATAAAATTTTAAAAGTAATAAAATATATAATAGTGCCAAATTATGGTTAATAAAAATATCATATTAAATAGAAGTGTCACTTGATTTAATTAAAAAAAATTAATTTATAAAATAAATTAGATATTAAAATATGAAATTTTAATATATAATTATAGAGACAAATAATTTTAAAAAGTTACATCAATTATAAAATTTTCAGTTACAAGTATAAATTAATTAAATTATAATTTTATTAACTAAATATATAAATATTAATAATTAAATAAAATTATTTATCATAATAAAATATAAAAATAATTAAAAATTACTTAAAAATATTAAGGATTAATTAAATAAAAAATAAAGTATGTGAATTTATTAGACATATTTGAAAATTACAGAAACTAAATCAGATATTTTACTTTAACATCGTCAGAACTCAGTTAACGGAAGAACTTAATTTTAACAAAAATAAAAGTGCAGGTATTCAATGTATAAAAATAAAAGTGTAAGGGGTAAATCTCAAAAAAAATAAAAGTTCAGTGGGAAAATATGGTTTATTCTCTCTTTTTTTTTTTTTTTTTTTTTTTTTTTTTTTGTAAAATTCTTTGGTTGCTTGAATTTGTGCTTGGCTTAATATTGTCTTATAATTTCAAGATTGATGGTACATTTATGTCTTGTGATTTCACCAATTAAAATGTTATAAACTTATATTTGATAAAGGTACAATTGACATTTCTTTAGTTTTGTGCATGAGATAATTAGTGCATGCAATGTTTTTTATTTGGAGTGTCAACTATTGCAATACAAATAACTTGAAAGAAATCCATGCATAAATCAAAGTTTAGATCTAAAACAGGAAATTTCACATGAAGTTTTAAAGATGAATAGATGACTCCAATCATAATTCAATTGTAAACTAAAAAATTAGACTACAAATGCATACACATACTAGCTTAAGATTTGTGAACTCAAAGTAAATCAAAAAAAAAAAAAAAGTGAAAGATAGAGATAAGAATATTGGGCATACATATTATGTCTGACTAACATATGAAATATGTAAATATATGCATGTATTAGATCCTAATAACATATATATTGCAAATCTCACTAAGATATATTCATTACAATTCTGTGGCAAAATTTAAAAACGGAAGAAAATGTCTCACAACGGATTAAAAATTTCCATCACCAAATATGGCAACGAATAAAAAAAATTCCACCATTATTTAGCTTAGGACGACTATTTTTGAAACGAAAAACTTTCATTATTATGTTATCGCTATTTTCAGTTAGTGACCAAAAATAGTAATGAATTTAACTATTGTAATTTTGTTTCTTTCTTATAGTGATATCCGACATGGAGAGAGAGATATGTGAAATATATATATATATATATATATATATATATATGAGGACACATTTATAGTGATTGAATTATAAATTTGGCTAATACAAGATTTGCGTTGTTGTTATCAATTAAAAAAAAAAAAAACTACATATCAATGTTTACACACACATATATATAGTAATGATGAGACAATTGAACTCCAAAATATCAAAAGGGCTTTGAAAATGGGAGTAGTTAAGCAATAAAAACATTATAATATTAAAAAATATAAGTTTAATTACCAATATGAGTTTAATATTATATATATATACACACACATTGTCAAGATACTGAACTTGAAAAATTTGACAATCCAAAAAGAGTATGTTTCCCATAAGAAGTATAAGGATCAATCACGGGTTTCACTTGAATTGGGCATTATTATCTTTCATACGCGCCTGCATTGACTAATGATCAATTTAAATGCATAAATGACATAACATTTTTGCTTCCCCACACTCGATGCTAGACCACTAGACCACTACTATATATATAGGCCCTTTAAGTAAGTTAAAAATAAAAAATAAAATGTGAAGGAAAATGAAGGAAAGAGAAGAAGAAAAAATGGTGGTCCAAAAGCATCACACCGGCCTTTCTATAGCTTCACAGTCATGGTAGTGGTAGTGTGGCAACACAAGATAATCACTTCACTTCACTTTTTTTTTTCTTTTTTTTTTTTTCTCCTAAATCACTAATATTCAAAATTCATTGGAATCTGACTAATTCAGTTTAATCTGGACAAAATTATAAGAGTGATAAAAATCTTCTAATAACTATATAATATGACGGCATTTACCTCGGCTCAAACTCAAAATGTCACTTAAGTAAAAATAATCCCCTACCTAGCTGATCTCAATGGTTATTAATCACTTCATTTCACTTCTAAAAGCTAAGTAATTCACCACTTTTTTTTTTTAATTTTTTTACAATATCGTTTTACTAATTTAGTAGTGTTAATAGAAAAGGACATCTAGAAGCGAAAAATATTATACATTATAAGTTCTATTAATAAAATCACCTAAGAAAAAATTTTTGGAGCTGCTATTGAACTTGAGATCTCAAATAGTCATTTTAGATAAATTTTAGATAAACAATCAAGTCGAGCTAAGTTTTAACTAGTCGGAGTTGGTTCATATTTACTATTGAATCAAAATTATTATGTCACTTATTGTTCGCAAACTATTTATAAGTCTAAATGAGTCCAAATAAATTTATATAAATTAAAACTATTTATTAAAAATTAAAAATAAATTATTTGCTACTAAAATTATAATATATTTAATAACAATTAAAATTTTATTCTAATGATATATTTCAAATAACTTTTTATATATATATATATATATATAATATCAATTTAGTATATTAAAACTATCAATTAACTCATGAACTTTTATTCAAATTTATTTATAAGTTTTATAAACCAAATTTTATATAATTTGAGTTTAATTCGTTTATTAAATAAGTCTCAATATACAAAATTAAATAAAAAACTTTCGAATCAATCTTCAAATAATTTATGAGCAGCTTGACTCTTGATTCTTTTATAGCTTTACTTAATTCTAATTAAATTTTAAAATAATTTTACTTTTAATGAGGTGGTGTAGGCCTCATTGGAATTAATAAATTATTTTACCCCTTATCTGGTTCAATTCCATTAAAAAATTTATTTTATTTTCAAATGAATTTTAGATAGAATTTATTTATAAATAAATTTTAAATTCATTTAAACCTTCATCAATAAAAATTAATTTAGAGTTAAACAATTCCACAAAATTAAAAAGCTGGAATTGAAAATGAATTTTACAAACTTTTCATTAAAATCAAATACAATCACTTGAATTTGTAAATAAATTTTATAAAATTTTGTGAAATTCATTTAAATCAAATAAACCATTAGATATCCATCCACACATATTTGGAACTTCTCTTATCCCTTCGAATTGGTCATTTTAACCATAGGTTTCTTCATCTAATGGGATCCTACGGGATATGGGTTTTTTCAACCAAACTTTGAGTAGTATCTTTTCTTAGTTCAAACCTCAAATCATTTAGTGTCATATTGAGAAAGATATGCATGGGAATAAAAATGAGCACCGCCACATTCTTTGTCATTTCAATTTGTTTTGCATGCTTATTGTGCTCCTCCTTGTATTTTCGTATACGTAATACCGTCTCTCTATAAACAAAATTTAGTAAAACTTCACACTAATGGTCTAAGGGGCCATGTCTTTTGTGAACAGTAGCTCCCTTCGTCACTGAGCTTGTGTCAAATAAAATAATATAACGGAGTTAGTTTTTTTTAAAATTTTTTTATTAATTCAGTTCAATGAGATAAAATTGAAAAGATGATAAAAAGTTAATGATAATTAATTTAATTTAACTGTATACATCATAGCTTGAATCTAAATATCACTTAAGTAAAAAAAAAATTTTACCAACTGATTCTAATAGTTATTAATTAGTATAAAATTCGTTTGAATGATGCGTGCCATTATTGAAGTCTAATTAATTTTCTAGATGACACCAAATAGACTAGTCAAAATGCCTATATTTCATAAATAGATGGCTCAAATACCATCTACTTACTAGTTCTAAAAATAATAAAAATAAAAAAATAAGGTAATGTATAAAATGGTTTGAAAATATAGAAATTTTAAATTGGCCTAATGACCAAAAGGATGTAAATTTTTCCACCTTTTGCTATTTTGACTCGAATTTTTAGTTTTGTTATTTTTATTCTATTTCGCACTTTCATTACAATTATATCCCACAATTTGCAATTCATTCAAATTAATTTAACTATCACAATTTTAATATCCGAATACAATAAATACCCTAGTTGTTTCCTCTCTTTTTTCTCTAAATTTCTTCATCAAACACGTTTGGTTTTGACTACTGTCGATCATTTCTTAAATCGGTGGTAGTTTCTTATTGCTCTTCTCTATTTTTATTTCTTTGCATTTAATAAATACATATCTTTGATCTTATTTTTTTTGTTAGAATTTTTTAATTTTCCTTTGTGAAGTACTTTATCCCTATATGGGATTTTGGTGATTATTTTTTATGGAGTTTATAGTTCTCTATATTGTGAAATTTCTATTAATATTTTTACAGTCGGACTCAATTAAAGACCATAGAGCCAATTTATGACTAATTAACATTATGGAGTTGAGTATAAAGATTATCAAATAGATCGCCGAGTTGCAAATCAAAATAGTTCCGTCAACAAAATTGAAGAATAGCGACGAACGATTTCACATTCTAAGTAAAAATTTATTTCAATACTTCTTAATTGTACTTTAATTATATTATTTGTTCATTAAAATGAATTTTTAATCTTCAATGAAGGAAATTAAGATTCATTTTTTCTCTGAAAAAAATAATTTAATTATGAATACATGACAACTATATGGGATCTAATTTAATGTATGTGGCAACTACGTTAAATCAATGGCATATACACAATTCAGTTTAAAAAATTAATCAATTAACCATATCTGTTAAATATGTAGTGGAATCTATTTTTTATTTACTGTTTTTTAAATGAAAATTGTAGAAGTTAGGTTAAGGTAAAATAGTACAATTATTAAGAATTTTCAAGTTAGCTATAGGTAAGTAGTAAAATGATTAAGGAATAAGGTTCGATTTGGCCCTCGAACTTATTGCTAAGGATCAATTTAGCCCAAAATGACCTTTTTTGACAATTAAGCCCAAAACTTGCCATTAATGTCTCGTTTAAACCCATTTTTGGTAGCTGCTGGCGCGTGAACTTCACTTCTAATTAAAGGTGCGTGATGACTTTGAAAAGAAACGGATTAGAAGTTAATTAACGTTAAGAAAGTGATTAAGAAGAGAGCGGGAAAAATATTGGATAGGTGGTTTTCATGCAGCCGGGCAATTGTTTTGCAGCAGAGGACGGTAGGGTTAGAGAAGACAAAATCGAAAAGAGAGGAAGTTGGGTTTGTAATGCAGAGACGGTAAATTCAAGCGAAGCAAAGTGAAGGAAAATCTTAATCAAGTAAGATGACGCTTTTGCATTTGTGTAAATCTCTGCTATTTGGGTTTACATTTGTAAACTCCTTGTTGACAACTTGATGATCATATGAAAAATGTTATATTTGTGGGTTTTCTTTTATGTGATATGCATTGAATTATTTGGAAAAGTTTATGAATATGTGAATGGTTTAGTTTATGTGATATGCATTTTGTCCATGACATGTAGCTTTTGTGTCGCCGCCACCACCACTGCCCTTTGGCTCATTCAGATAATCTTATTTCCATTCTTTTATCACTTAACGATTGCAGATCCTTCGAATTTTTGGGTTTTATTTATTTTTAATTAATATTAAATTCGTTGTATTGGTAAAAACATTCAAATCAAATTGAATGTTACAACTGTTTTTTTTT